>PVHY01005169.1:0-85386 GCA_004024945.1 Uropsilus gracilis | reverse complement strand
GCTGGGAGGGAGGGGTGGGGGAGAAACCAAGGGAGAGCGAGCGAGCGCGCGCGCGCGCCACAGCCCGGGCGGGGGAGGGGGCGAGCGCAGCGCGCGGGTGCGCCAGCGGCTCTGCGCACCCCGCACCGCCAGCCGCCCGCTGACGTCAGCAGGGCCGCGCGCCGGGCCCCCGGGACGGGGCGGGGCGGCCGGCTGGGGAAGCGCGCGCCCGGGGGTCGCGTCAGCGGGCGGCGGCGCGCGCGCGCGCGCGGCGAGGCCGCCCCTCCTCCTCCCGCGCGCTCCCCCGCCCCGGCCCGCGGCTCCGGGGGCGCGCGCGTGTGCGCGAGGCCTGACGGGGGCGGGGCCGGGGCTGGGCGCGCGCCCGGGCGCCCCGCCCCGCCGCCGGCCCGCCCCGCCCCGCCCCTCCCCGCCCCGCCCCGCCCCGCGCGCGGGCGGCCCGGCCTCCCTGTCAATGGGAGCGCGGGTCAGGTGGCTGCTGGCTCGGCCGCGGTGCCGCCTCGCTCCCCCTACCTCTTCCCTCCATCTTGGCTTCCTCAGCTGGCCTTCGTGCTGGCTCTCCTGCTGCGGGGGTCGTGGCGGCGAGGCCAAGTGACCTCAGTAGTCGTGAGGAGAGAGTGGAACTGAGTAAACGTGCGTGCCCAAGCATTTGCTTCTCGGGCCTCGGGGCAGATTCGGCTGTGTCCACCGCCCGCGGCCCACAGACGTTTATTGAGCACCTACTGGGTGAGAGGCTCGCGGCAGGAGGAGGCCAAGCGCGGGCCTGGGCCCCGGAGCCTCGGCCTCCCCTCGCCATCGCGGACCTTGCTCCAGGAGTCCCGCTGCCCGTCCGCTGCCCGTTCGGCACCCGTCCTGCTCGAAGGACGGTCCTCACCCCGGGAAGTGTTTGGAGGGGAGGGCTGTCCCACTGTCCAGCAGATGCTGTCCCCAAAGCACAGTTTAAACGCTTTTGCCCGTTCTGGACGGTTGCGTGTGGTGGTCTCTGCCCCTGGACTCTTAACCTGCCCTCTCCCAAACACAGATCCATAACATGCATTTGGAACAGATTTTTGGTGAGAAAAGATTTTCCTTGACATTTTCCCCCTTAAAAAGAAAAAAAAAAAAGGACCCAGAAATCCAGGCCAGTTAGTCAGCATCCAGCTAATCATATAAGGAGGAAACATACAGACATGTGCCAGAGACGGCTAGATGTGCTGGGTGGTCTCAGAGTTGAAGAAACTAGTTCTTGCTCCCAAAATGGTTTTACAATCAGTTCCATCAGACAGCCCCAGGCGCCCTCCTGAGAAAAGGGCCAATAGGAGAGGTTGTGTGGGGATAAGAGGCAGAGCAGCCAGTGGAGAACGTGTTTTGCGTAACAGCTGGGCATTTCGGTGGCTCTTGAAAGCAAACTTCTTGTTTCATTTCAACAATAGAAAAAAAAAATCCCTGTTTTGGAAGTATTACTAGTTTAAAAATACTTTTGCAATGGGGGAGTGCGCGGAGATGGGGTGTGTGTGTGTGTATGTGAGGTGTAGGGGTGATAATTTAACGCCCATCCAGAAACAAACATTTTCCCCCCTGATTTTTCAAAATTTCTTGTTTCACAGTATGGATTTGCCTCATCCTATAAATAGCTGTCAAAAGCTGTATGTAATGTCAAGAATATTTAAATTTGAACCACATTTTATGCATTCTAGGAAAGTGACAAAAGGACTCAAATAATTGCTTGATTAAGTAAACAACCTCTTCTCTCCCTCCCCTTCTTCCCCAGGTACTCTGTGTGTGTGTGTGTGTGTGTGTGTGTGTGTTGAGGAGGGCAGTTTAGGGGATAAATCTGGTTTGCTGGATATCAGGGTGTCACGGAAAAACAGACTTCCAGATTCAAACCAGAGCTTACATACCCAAAGTCCCTCTAAAGGTTTCTAGGATGATTGTCCAGATCTATCAGATATAAGGAAAACATTCAGCAGCCTCACCCCGATCCGATCCTGCTGTGCATACACCACTGCATCTGAAAGACAAGGAGGTAAGGCCTTTTCATTAGAGTGAGTCATATTTTACTTTCAAATACTGTTTCATATCAAGTAATTTTTAAAGATCTTAGGCTCTCTGGGCTTTGTGGCTTATATGGTTGAATCAAACTATCCTTGATTTTAGGAATATTTATTCCTTCTTGGTATCGTATCTGCATTTTTCTGTACTCCCTCAATACTTATTAACTCCTCCCTACCATGTACAGGGAATATTCTAGATGTTCTATAAGTGCTATCTTTCAGGTTTGTCTACCCTATTTTCTTTTTCTGGGTCACCGTGCATCTTCATAGCTGGGCTTCATAAAAGATTAATAGTAATCCACCTCATGTATAGTTCTGTATAGTTTACAGAGCACTTTCATAAAAATTAGCTCATGTGATCCAATTAAACCTCAGCTAGGTACTATGGGCTAGGGAGCATCATGACTGAGTAGGAAGAATGTAAACTATGAGTCCACATTGACCTGTGTACCCATTTTATAGCTGTAAAAACTGAGCCTCAGAGGGATTGAATAACCTGTTAAAGGATATACAATCATACAATCATTAAATAGCAATCACTGCTTCTTTTAGGGGTTTGTGGACTATTTGAGAATTAACATGTTATATGAATACTTAAAAATATGCTTCCACAACCACAGACACCAATATTCTGGTCCCTTCGAAGAAAGGGAGGATGAGAACATCTCTGTTCTCTGTGAGCGATTAATAATCAGGTAATATCATAAGAGTTTAATTGGGCTGTGGGAATGGGGAAATTACAATTCCAACATCAAGGGTGATCAAGCACAGATTCCATTCAGTTTTATTTCATATACTTTTCTTAGAATTATATTCCTCCAATTATTGCTTGTTGGGCCAGAAAACAATGCTCATTTACCTCACCCTCAGTCAACCTTACCATGCACACATTTTTCAGTATATTTTTAATTTTACCAGTAGAATGTTTTAGATCTTCGAAAGGGAATAGCAGCAAAGCCTACATAAGTTGTTTTTTTTTTTTACTGGATGGGGCTTCTAATTCTGGAGGACGGTAACCTGTGATAGAAATAAGCCTATGGGCTCTGAGTCAATTAAATGAGCTTCCCTATATGTTCCCTTTCGTGATTACTTTAATTAACTAGGCATGTATAGACAATTTATTGTTAATTTTTTTTTGACTCCATGGGAGGTTTAGCTAGGCACTTGGATAGAAATCTTGAAATCTCTGGAATGTTTTTTCAAAACCATTCACATCAGAATCAGCTGGGTTGCTTGTTAAAAATTCCATTACCTATCTCACTCCTGCCAAGGCAGACTCTGCTCCAATCTGTATTGCTGGACACTCCCCAGGTGATTTTTCTGTACACAAAGTGCTAGATCTTATACAAAATCTCAATGTCCAAATAGCTCACATTTCTGAATTCAGCTTTTTTGTGTTTACAATTTTTTGAGTGTTTCTGCCAAAGGAGAAAAATGATGAAAAGTGCTATTCTTTTATAAACACTGCTGTCATGGGAAGAAAATAGGCTGGAATGTGTGGTTCATGAGCTAAATGAAACCAAGCTTGATGTCAAGTGAACGAGGCATTTTATGGAGAATGGTCAATCACTGAAGATTTTAGATTTCTGCACTAAGCATGTCTGTTATAAAATTAATCAATCAACATTTAACTTTGTGGTGAATTTAATTTTGAAGACTATGGATGAAGCAAAAAGATAAGTGTTTTCTGATAACTATCAGAAAATTATTAATTGTTAATAATTATTAATTAATCAATCATAATTATTATTAAGAGAAGACGCTGTTGATCCCCTTTTTTCAAATGTCCCTAGAAAACAGGCCCCCTACTTAGCCCTTACTCAGCATCTCTCTGACTGATGTTATTTTGTGTGTGCTTCACACCTACCAAAGCAGTTGTTCACAAATGTCATCATGCGTGAGAAATACTTGGGATGCAGTTGAGGTAGTCTGAGGTGGAGTCCGACCATGCCTGCGTTCATAGTTGTGTGTTCTCTATCCATTGAGACCAGTGCACTTCGGGAAACATGTCCCTGGACTCTGAACTCCTTTGAGGTCAGGTGGTCATCTGTCTATCCATCCCCAAAGGTCAAGCATGACCCACTGTCCAGAAGTCTTGTTCATTAAATTCACCTGCCTCTGGGCGTGCATGGAATCGGATGACACATCGAATTTTTCCCAGCACTGATATGTTTTGAATCTCTGGTCGAAAGTTTGTGACTGTACACTTTCAGAACAATGTTAAGATTGGGTGAGTTCAAGATGATAGTGACTTGTTTCCGAGGGGTTCTGAGAAATGAAATAGTACCAATCTGAGCAAATGGGAGATTTATTGGCATCTGGGAGCTGGCGAGAAGAGTCTATACCAAATATTTTTGAAGTTTCCATGCAAAAATTCTTTGCTGAATTTTGTGTCTCATTTGTTAGACCTCATTTGCTATTTCATCGAGTTCTAGAAAAAAAACAACAACTGGTTTCTTTCTTTTTATTATTGTTAGGAATAAAAGATGCCACAGGAAGAAATAAAGGCTTTGTGCGCTCTTAAATGAGGGAACTTGCATGAAGGAACAGATTAAGGCTTGCAGGTAATTGAATTGTGCTTTTACGTTGTTGAAGTCCATTATGTGGTCACTGTTGAGAACATTATTTGTTGAGTGTGCTTTGGTGATTCAAGAACCCCAAAGAGAGTGTGCTTTGTGATTTTTCTCAATTTAGGACAGCAAGAGACTCCCACAAGGATGCATTTGGCTTGAGTTGAGTGGAACATCAGAGGGGGTGAGAACTGGTACTTTTCATGTTAGTAAGGTTGATGAAGAGCTGGAACTGAAAGATGAAGAGCTGGAACTGAAAAAGGGAAGGTTTGTTTAATAGTAGGGTACTGACTCCTGTTGGGATTTTCTTGGAAAATCTTTGATCACAACTTTTGACTCTTCTGTTAGGGCAGGAATAATACTATTTTTCAATCTACCTGGACTGGGATTGACTGATAAGATTAGCAGGTACATATTTGTATTTATCTAATATATATTAAATCCTTCAGAAGACAGATTCTTGACACCAAGGTTTCTTGCAGTACTTATCATACCTTCTATCTCTGTAAAACTCATCACACATGTAACTCAAATGCATTTTAGACTTCATCATTAGTCTGTAAGCTTTACAGTTCGGTGTCTTATTAGAGCAGTGCCCTTGACAGATGTGTTTCTTTTTGTTGTTGTTGTTCCTGTCCTTTGTATCTGTGAAATCATCAAGTGAGGGAATTTCATCTGAATCTAGAGGAAACCAATTTAAACTGGCTGTAAAAAGTGTGTCTGTGTATGCAGGGGTGGGGGGGGAGACTACCACTTAATTCAGACTTATTATATGTGGGTTGAGGGTGTTAGACTAGACTAGACTAGACAGATCTCATTTTGTGGCCTTGTCTGCATCCTGTAAAGTACATGTGGTTTGGGGTGTTCCCAGAGTACTGAGAACACGGTGTTCCAGTGGGTAACATGGCTCTTCAGTTGAGCTGATATTTGGGCGTGTTATCTGTTCTCCAAAGTCCTGCGAAACCCTGACCTCTGTGGCAGAGAAAAACATTTTTATGAAATTCCTTTGTACGTAATGGAGTACATACCTAGAACCGAAATAGGGCAATTCAGAGAAAGAGAGGCATTTTCAACCAGACTCATGTCCCACAGGAATTTTAGCTGGGATCCATTCAAAGCTTGAAGCGGAATGAAAAAATTGAACGGATTTTTCTCTCAAGCTGTCCCTGCAGTGGATTGTCTTTCCCCCTGGCCTGTGTAGTCTTTGGAGAAGGCTAAGAAAGAAAGAAGAAAGAAAACAGTACAGGAAAGACTGTGGATTCATTGCACCCAATGTAGATTACAAGCAACACTGTTCCTAATGAGGGAAGAGAGGACATAGCAAATCTCAGTAACAACTGAATGTACTGACTCAATAGTCACTGGAGTTAATGGCCCAAGTGCCTAAGGGCAATCTTAGAAAAATATCATTGGTAGGATTCTGAATTGAGAGGTGGGATGAATGAGGTAAGGAAAAAACAAGGGTAGATTTGGGCCAGATTGGACTGATGTCATTTTGTGGCTTGTCATAACCCCTTCTTTGTTTTTTATTTGATTCTACATATATGTATTTTACAATAATGCCTTCTTTGATTCGACTTCCTCTGCTTCTGCTTCTGTTCTAAAGAAGGTGATACTGATCCTTCTTTTTTTTTTTTTTTTTGAGACTAAGTCTCGCTATTTTTGCTCGTGGAACCGCAGGCTCACATTGCCTGGGGTACCCCGGACTCAAGCAATCCCCAGCCTCAGCTTCCCAGGTAGCTGGGATTACAGGTGTGTGACACCATGCGCAGCTATTTTTTGGGGACTAGGTCTTGTTGTATTGCCCTGAGTGGGACTCGAACTGTGGTCCCTAGCCCCAGCCGCTTTATAGGCTGAAGCTTACAGGCGTGAGCCACCATTCCCGCCTTGATACTGGTCCTTCTCCCCCACCTTTGCTCTACTTCTTTATTTGCCTTTATCCCTCCCTTAACATTTCCCCAGAAGAAACTTGTAAGCACTCCAGGGTCTTTGTTTACTTAGCACACATTTATTATGCGTTTGTAATGTGCCACACTCTGCGTTGGCTCTGGGAATAGACACTGTATATGACACACATGGGCCCAACATCATGTGCTCCTGGTCTCTCATCTATGAATATCTCTTACATTTTTAGCTTTGATCCTTTCATAGCCCATTGAAATAGCCAAGAATGCTATTTACATTTCATGCATAATGAAGGGTAGCTGAGAGAAAGAAATTCAAGTGATTGACCCAAGATCACAAGCTGGCAACTTACATAATCAGGATAGTCACCCCAATTTTCTGAATTCCAAGACAGTGGTCTTTCTGCCACATCGTGCCAATTTGTTAAGATCCCAGGTTGAGAGTATAGGTTCAGAGTGTATGCTCAGAGTATATGAAATGCACCTACACTAATTCTTTTAATTTTTTAATTTTCTTACATCACTGTTCATCTTGTGCAGTATTTGATTTCTCCCTTGGGTTTAGTCTCCATATATCTCCCACCACCCTAGCACCCATGACCACCATAGTCTCTTGTGCTTTTCCCTCCCGTTTTGATCCTCCCCACCCTTTCCTGCTTTATAACTCAAACCTATAGTTTGCCTGCAAGTTTTGTCTTGTCTCCTTCCTTCCTTCCTTCCTTCCTTCCTTCCTTCCTTCCTTCCTTCCTTCCTTCCTTCCTTCCTTCCTTCCTTCCTTCCTTCCTTCCTTCCTTCCTTCCTTCCTTCCTTCCTTCCTTTGTACTTTCTTGTATCTCCTCACATTCCTGAAACCATCCGATATTTCTCCTTTTTCCTTCTGACTTACTTTGCTTAACATCATCTGTTCTAGCGCATCCATGTGATTGCAAATGGCATGAGTTTTCTTTTCTAGTTGCTGAGAAGAATTCCATTGGTGTGTACGTACTACAAATTGATCCATTCATCTGTTAAGGAGCCTTTTGGTTGTTTGCATATCTTAGCTATTTTAAATAGTGCTGCAGTAAACATAGAAATGCAGGCTTCCTTTCTAATTAATGTTTTTGTGTCCTTTGGGTAAATTCCTAGGAGTGGAATTGCTGGGTCATATGGTAGTGCCATTTTTAATAACTTGAGGATACTCTACACAGCATTTCATAGTGGTTGGACCAGTTTGCATTCCCATTGTCAGTGTAAGAGCATTTTTATTTCTCCATCTCCTTGTCAGCATTTGTTGTTGCCAATTTTTAAAACATGGCCCATTCTCACCGGTGTGAGATGGTGTCCTATCATGGCTATGATTTGCATTTCCCTGATTATAAATGATGCTGAGCATTTTTCTATATGCCTGTTGGCCATTTGCATGTTTTTCTGGAAAAGAGTGGCTTTTTAGCTCTTCTGCCCACTTTTTGACTGAATTTTCTACATTTTTTTTGCTGAGTTGCATAAGCACTTTGTAGGTCTTTGATGTCAGCTCCTTATCAGTTGGATGAACTGGAGCACAAATATTTTCTCCCAGTCTGCAGGGTCTTTTATTTTGGTTATTGTATTTTTTTTGTGTACAGAAGTTTTTAGCTTATTGTACTCCCAGCTATTTATCTTTTCTTTTGTTTTCTTTATTTCTGGGGATGAGTCCTCAAAGTTGTTTTTGTGATATAGGTCAGGTAATGTTTTGCCTGTGTTTCCTTCAATATATTTTATTGTTTCAGGTATTATATTCAAGTCTTTCATCCGTTTTGAGTGACCTTATGGTGTGAGGTAGTGATCTGGTCTTACACCAAGCCTATTATTTATATTTTAATTTCTGCTTCATTCAATTTGTCCTTTCTCTGCTATTATTGATCATCATCAATGAACTTTAAGTAATTCATAATCTATAATATTAATTGCAATAAATACTAGCTCTTAATACAGAATAGCTTATCTTTGTAATATGCAACTTTCTGAATAGTCTTTTTCAACACCTCTCCCAAATAAAGCTAACAGCCGCAGACAGGTAGTTGATATTATACAATTATTAAAGGAAGATAATGGAAAGTTTCAGTCCTAATAAGCCTGTAAAAATAATAAATGAAGGTAATTTTTAAAACTAGAGGGAAATAATATCAGGAAAGGCAGCCTGGACTGGGGAATCAAGAGACAGAACTTATACTCTAGGTTCAGTTCTCTTTCCAAACCTCAGTTTCTTCACTCAAGGAACTGAATTTTAGGCATCTAAATCTGCTTTGAGTGCTCTGCAACACAAAGCAAGAAAATGGTACAAGTTCATTCAGTTCTTGAATTTGAATCGTTTGTCCCACTGTTGAAAGACTTCCCATTTCTTCTTTCTGTCCTTCAAATAAATAATGAATCTTTTTCATACTTCTTGTGGTATTTCCTTTAGAAACAGAGCACCTTTTGGAAACAAACATGCCATTTTTAGGAGGGACTGTAGTTTGATTTGGATGTTTCAACTTGGAAGTGGCACCACTCCCAGGCATGTTAGATTATTTTAAGTCCATTCTGAAAAGTTTTTTTTTTTTTACCAGATTGCCGTGTAGCCCTTCCAGCCTAGCAGGCAGATAATGGCTCATCATCACTACCCAGTTGACTTTGAGAGTATTTCTTTGTGGATGAATAGGATGAATGAGGAATGTCCCCATAGACTGGGCAAGAATATCCCAGGGAGTCTCATAGATCCAGGAATCTATGAGATTCCTGGATCTCAACAGTGTGACTTGTTAACTCCAGACAGGTTCTTTCCCATCTAGTTGCCATCATTGTAACTAAAAAGAGCAATTACCATCACACTGGGACGACTTCCTGAGGTTTATGTCTGAGGCAGAATTCTAGAAGGGGATGGAAACTTGGATCTGACAGATCTTTTCCTATCCCCTCAGCAAGGACACTGAACACCTTGGGACAGGCGAGGCCTTGTAGCAGGTCCTGGACTGATCATGAGCAAAGAAAACCCAAGGGCCCTGGATGGGCCGCTTGTGGCAAGTGTCAAGTCAGTTTTGTGCTGGTCCTCACACAAGCTAACCCTGCTCCCAAGGAGCAGACGCTCTATACAGTCCTCTGAGTGATCTCTCACATGAGGCCTCTTCATTTCCCACATCCCTCACACTGTGTGGAGTCTGGAGCTCCACCGTGAGCTTGTGATTCAGTGACTCAAAAGTGAAACTTAGACGCTTGCATTTAAACACGCTCTCCCCACTAATTTTGAGCAGGTTATATAAAAACTAGACTTTGAGAAACCTCATGATCCTACTGTTGAGACTCAATCCTTCCTTTTCAGGCTTAGCCTATCACCAATCTAACCCAGTTTTGAGAGATCACAAGCAGTCACCTTTCATGAGGAACTTCTGAGTATCGTGACCATTATTATACTTTCGTTATTCAGTTTTTTGGAAACTTTATAGAGGTTGTAAGTCCCAGCTGTTAATTTTATTATTTTTTTATTACTTTCCTTATTTATTTTACATTGTTGTATTCCCCGTATTTCTCTCACCACCACATCACATCACCCCTGACCCCTCACCATTTTCTCTTGTGCTCTTTCCTCCCCTGTTTCATTCTCCTTTGCTGGGTGTTCCATTTCTATTGTCAACTTGTTGGTTTTTAATGTTACTTGCCTTTTTGTTTGCTTGATCTAAATTCCACAAATAAGTGAGATGCAGTTAAAAAAGACAAAATCATGCCATTCCCAGCAACATGATGGAGCTGGAAGGGATAATGCTAGCTCGTTAATAAGAAGGAAAAAGAAAAGTACTAGCTATTGATTTTAATTAAATTACAAATTAGTGACAGAAAGTTTGAAAAGTGACCAATAAGTGGAACATAATACATTCTGAATTAATGGACCAAAGAAGAAATGATAAGGGAAATTAGAAAACATTGTGAAATAAATGAATTTGAAAACATAGCATGTCAGCAATTAGGAATTCTGCTAAAGCAGTACTTAGAAGGAAATTTATAGTTGTCAATGTCTATGTTTTATTTTATCTTTTTGAGACGAGGTCTCGCTATTTGCCCATGGAATTGCAGGCTCATGTTGCCCAGGATACCATGGACTCAAGCAATCCCCAGCTTCAGCTTCCCAGGTAGGCGTGCGCTACCACACACAGATATTTTTTGGGACTAGGTCTCACTATGTTACCCCTAGCGGGACTCGAACCGCAATCCCTAACTCCAGCCGCTTCATAGGCTGAAACTTACAGGCATGAGCCACTGTGCCTGGCTTCATGTCTATATTTTAAAAATTTTAAAATCAGTTCGTTAATCTTCCGTCCTAAGAAACTGAAAGAATCAACACAATCTTTTGTAGAGTTTCTCTAGAAATAAAAAAGAAACAATTCCCAACTCAACCTATGACACTAGTATAACACTAATAGCCAAACCAGACAAAGACATCACAAGGAAAAGAAACTTCAAACCTATATCTTTTATGAATAAAGCCCTAAAAAATCTTAACAAAGGACTAGAAAACTGAATGCTGTGTTCTAAATATACAAAAGGGATATGTGATGACAAAGTGATTTTATGCCATGATCATATCCAAGATTGACTTGAGATCTGGAAATCAACCTAGTACACAATCTTAATGTAATAAAGAACGTGATTATTGTGGTTGAAACATTGACAAAATGTGAGGATCTTTTATAAAAGCAGTCAGCAAAGTAGGAATAGAACTTTCTCAGCCTGATAAAAGACCTCTCTGAAAACCTCACAGAGAACATACTGAATGGTGAAAGACTTTCTCTTTAAAATCAGATTGGAGGATGTCAGCCATCACCACTTCATTCAACAATCTACTGGAGGAGAATTAGGTGAGAAAAAGAAATAAAAGGAATGAAGGTTAGAGAGAAGTAAGCTCTATTTGTAGATGAGGACTGTCCAGCTAGCTCAGTTGGTACAGCATGAGACTCTTATTTGTAGATAATACAATCTAACAAAGTTTCAGAATATAAAATCCATATCCAGGTCAATTGTGTTTCAATAAACAATATTAGCAATAAAATCTGAAAATACAAACAAGGAAAGAATTAACTATTACACTAGAAAACAATGAAATACTAATAAATGAATTATTTGTTTGTTTGTTTGTTTGTTTTCGAGACCAGGTCTTGCTATGTTGTCTGGGCTAGTCCTGAACCCAGGGACTCAAGTGATCCCTAGCCTCAGCCTCCCAGGTAGTTGGGATTACAGGCATGTACCATCATGCCTGGCTTATAAATGAATTTCAAAAAGGAATATCTTAAGGCAAGGTACATCCCTTTTCCACAAGGGGAGGAAGCCCACGGAATTATGACAGCAGCCCCATAATGGAGTCAGACCAACCATGTCATGGTAGTGGTCCCCATCGAGGAACTTCTCTACTGACAAACACAGGGAGGCAGACTCCCTAAGTCAAAGGCCTGAACCATTTTGCTGCAAAGAAGCAGCAAAATGGAACAAGAAGACAGAATGAGGGGGACAGTCAGCAAGAAGGAAGATGCACTGAAACATACTGAACGAGCCTAGACTCACTGCTAGATGCAAAGTCTGGAAATCTAAGTAGCACAGCTTATCATATCCCAAGAAACAGATTCTCACCCAGGAAAAGTACACTGCTCCCAAAAAGAAAGAGACCAAAGGGCCAAACATGGACAAACAGCAATAAGAAAAGATGCAGAACAACTGGGAGTGGGAGTGGGGGGGTGGGGGCTGTCAGGGAACATTCCTAAGGGAATTAACAAACAAACATTGTATGAAATACAAATATAATAAAATAAATTTTTAAAAAAAGGAGTATCTTGAAAACTGTAGTATTACTGAAGGAAATTAAAGATAACCCAAATCAGTGAAAGGATCCCGAGGCTATGGTTTAGAAGGCTTAATGATGAAAATACTCCTTGATCTACAGGGTCAACACAATTCCCATCAAAAGCATAGCTCATTTTTATGGAGAAGAAATTGTTAAGCTAATCCTGAAATTCATGTGGAAATATGAGAGGCCCAGAATAGCTAAAACAGTTCTGAAAAAGGACAACAAAGTTGGAGGACTTTCTTGATTTGAGAACCTAATACAAAGCTGTGGTATTGAAGACTGTGTAGTAGTGGCACAAGGACTGCCATACTGATCAATGGGATAGGATTCAAAGCCCTTACATTTATGGTCAACTGATTTTCAAAGAGGTTCCAAGATAATCTAATAGAAAAAGAACACTCACAATAAAAAAAAAAAATTGGATTGCTACCTCATACCATATACAGGTACCATATACAGATATTACTTCAAAATATGCCTAATGATATGCTCAAATGTAAT
The DNA here is from genome assembly GCA_004024945.1 of Uropsilus gracilis. Classification (NCBI taxonomy): domain Eukaryota; kingdom Metazoa; phylum Chordata; class Mammalia; order Eulipotyphla; family Talpidae; genus Uropsilus; species Uropsilus gracilis. Next base: position 72,557 of record PVHY01005169.1, on the reverse strand, counting down.
GTAAGCTCAAATGATAAACTCTTAGGAGGAACCATAAGATTAAATATTGGTGATAATGAGAAAATGATTTTTTATATACTCTACCAAAAATACAAACAACAAAACAAACAAATAGGTAAGTTGGACTTCATCTAAATTAAAACCTTCCATATTTCAAAAGACATTATGAAAGTACAAAGCAACCCATGGGCGGGAAAAATTGCTTGCAAATCATATGTCTGCTAAGGAACTTGTATTTAGAATATATAAAGAACTATTACAAGTCAGTAATACAAAGGCAAATCACTCAAAAATAAATAAAAAATTTTAAAAAATGAATAAAGGATTTGAATCCTCATCTTCCCTAAGATATACAGATATACATGCAAAGATAATATCACTAGCTCGCAGAGATGCAGAGCAAAATCACAATCAGTATCACTTCATATGTGCAAAATGACAATTTTTAAGAAAGGTAGCTGGTAATATGCTACTGGGAGTGTGGAAAAGTTGGAACCTTCAGACATTTTTGGTGGGAATTTAAAATTGTATATAGCCACTTTGGAAACAGTTTTGTAGTTCCTCAAAAATTAAATGAGCCAAAAATTCTATGCCTAGATATGTATTCAAGATAAATGAAAACTTATGGGTACACAAGAATTTAATCTTCATAGCAAGATTATTATAATAACCTAAAGTGGAAATATTCCAGATGTCCATCAGTTGAGGAAATGATGAACAAAATGTGACAGATCCATACAATGGGAAATTATTCAACCATAAAGAGGAAGTGCTGATAGATAAACTGCAATGGATGAACCTTGAAAATATGGTTAAGAAGCCAAGTATGAAAGACCTGGTCTCATAATTCCATTTAATGTCCATCCAGGATAGACAAATCTATAAAGACAGCTGATTTAACAGTTGCCTAGAGTGGGGGAGAAGAAAGAGGGAATTATTGTTAGTGGCTGTGGTAGACGGAATAGTGGTCCCCAAAGATAGTCACATTTTCATCTTCAGAACCTGTGACTATGTTACCTTAAAGGACAAAAGGGACTTTGTGGGAGTGATCAAAGGTTCAGAGAGATTAGCCTGAGTTAGCTACTCAGATATCTAATCCCATGAGCCCTTAATGAAGACCCTGTCCCAGGTTTGTTCAAAAAGGGGGATGTGGATGGTCACACACATGCACTATTGTTGACTGCAGCTGGAGGAAGGAGGCCACAAACCAAGGAATGCCAGAGCCCTTTAGAAACTGGAAAAAAGCAAGGAAATGGATCTTCCAGACCCTCCAGAAAGGAGTGCAGTCCCGCCAGCCCTTTCATTTTAGCTCACTAAACTTGTGGTAATTTACCTGCAACAGGTATAAAAAACCAAAACAGTGAGTATGGGATTGCTTTTTAGAGTAATGAGAATATGCTACAATTACATGATAGTGATAGTTGTGTGACTTTCTGACTATTCCAAAAAATCACCCATGTGTGTACTTTTAGAGGAATTTCACAGAAAAAAAATCTAAAGGCTTTTTTTTTATGAAGGCAGGCATAAGGAAGATGGCATAAAATGGAAATATGAATCTACACAAAAACAGAAGAAACACCAGGGCTAGGAACTACATGGGTAGACAGGAGATTCTTTCTCTTTTTTAAGTAGAAGAATCGATTCTTTATCCTAGTGATTTTTTATTCTAATCATGTTTTTGTCGTAATGTGCTTCAGTGACAACATGACAAAAAATAGGTAAGAAGAATGGAAGTGATATTCATCAAGGAAAAACAGCAATTGAAAACATCTATGCACCTGACAATAGTCTTAAAATATATGAACCCCAAACTGACAAATTAAAGCAGAAATCCACAATCACAGCTGAAGTGTTCAACACTCCTTTCCCAGTGATTCATAAGATAGAAAATCAATAAATGACTTGAAAGCCACTATCAAAGAGTCTGACCTAAATGGCATTTATGGAACACTTTATTCCCGGAGTGCTGAATACAGATTCTCTCCAAGCACGTTTTCTAGGCCATAAACACATTTTCATACATTTAAAAAGGTCAAACCATACCAGGTATAGTTCATAGTGATAGCAAATGAGAAATTAGTAAAAATGTTTAGAAAACTTCCAAATATGTGGAAATAGCACACTTCTAAATCATCGTGGGTCAGAAGAATTAGAAAGGAACAATTAGAAAGTATTTTGAACCGAATGAAAATAAAACCATAACAAAATATGCAGGATGTTGCAAAGGCAATAGGTAAAGGGAAATGCTGAATATTTATGTGAGAAAAAAAGTTTCACATCAATTACCTGACATTTCAGTCTAAGAAACTGGAAGAAAAGCCAAGCAGAGTGGCACCCATCTTTAATCCCAGCCTTAGGAGGTTGAGACTAGGAATTACTTGAGTCCGTGTGTTTGAGACTACCCCAGGCGACATAGTGAGACCTAGTCACTGAAAGAAAAAACTGGAAGAATAAATTAAACCCAAACTGTGCAGAAAGCAGTCAGAAAAAAAAAAATCCATGAATTATAAAACAGAAAAATAGAGAAACAAATGAAACCAGAAGTTGATTTTTTGAGATCAATACAGCTGATAAACCTGTGGCCAGAATAAAGAAAGAAAAGATATAGGACACATTCTTAATGTCAAGAATTAGAGAAGTGATATCCTTATTAGTAAGGATAGTGAAGGAATATTATGAGCAATTTAGATGCCAACAAAACAGCAACATGGATGCAAAAGACAGATTCATTCAGAAAGACATCAGTTACCAAAACTTTCTCAAGAAGAAACAGACCATTTGAATGACCCTGTATCTGATAAAAGAATGAATTGTGTAGTGCATACTCTTCCCTTGAAGAAAATGGCAGGTTCTAGTGGCTTTACTCGGGAATTCTAAATTTTTAAGGGAAAAAAAACACCAAGTCGCTCAAACTCTTCTAGAAAACTGAAGAGATGGGAATATGTCCCAACTTACCCTATGAGACCAACACTGCCTCAATGCCAGAGCCAGATGATGGTGTTAAAAAGAATGTTACGAATCATTGTGCCTCTTGAACAGAGGTGCAACCATTATTTTGTATTTTTAGCTTTAAAGTAGTTTTATATAGTTAAAGCATTATTCACCCCCACTTTTTTTCCTTCTCTACCATTTCCTTTTTCATTTTCCCTACCACCATCTCAATGTCCCCTTGTCCTTTTCCTGCCCCCTCTTCATCCCAGAGTCCTTGGGATGTTTATTGGTGTCCACCACTTTTTGAAAGTGTTTTGTGTTATCCAACTGCCTGCTAGGGGGATGTCCAGTATTTGTTTTCATCATTCTGACTTACCTTGCTGCAAGCAGTGCTCTCAGATTTTCTCCATTTTATTGAAAATGGCTGCATTTCATCCATCCTTTCTTTGGGAGCACAATACCCTATGGTGTGTATGCACCATATCTTCATCCATTCGTTTGTGGAAGGAGAATTAGGCTACTTCAGTGTCTTAGTTATTATAATTAATGCTATTGTGAATATTGTGGAGATATGGGATTTTATTGTTGTTGATGGTTTCATATTCTGTGGTTCTGTACCCAAGAGTGGGGTTTCCTGGTTGTACAGTATTTTCATTTTTAATTTTTTTGTCTGTTTTTAATTTTTAAAGATAGATCCAGATTGTTTTCCATAATGGTTTCACCAGTTCATATTCCCACCACTTAATGGATTTCTTTTTCCTCCACATCCTCTCCAGCACTTGTTGTTGGGTTGTTTTTTTTTTTTTTTTTTTTTTTTAACATGAGCCCTCCTTATGGGTGGGAGGTGATAATCTAATTGTCGTTTTAGTCTATATTTGTATTATTAGAAGTGATGATGAATGCTGTTTCACATGTCCCTTGGCTTTCTGGAGATCCTCTTTGGTGAATTGTCTGTGTACATCTGTTTTTCATTTGCTATTTGGTTTTTTTTTCTTTCAGTGAATTGTATGGGATGTGAATATGCCTTAGATATTAATCCCTTATCTGTTGTATATTGTTTTAAATATCTTTTTCCTTTCAATGGGTATCCATTTAATTATCTTGGATTTTCTTTCACTGTATAAAAACATTTTAACTTGAGGTTTAGCAATCTCTTTTGAAGTTTTGTATTTCTGTGCTCTCTGTAGTGATTTTTCCTTTTTCATTTGTGACTGTATATTCTTGTTTGGTCTCTACTTTGTTTCTGCTTTCTTTCTTTCCTTTTTAAAAAAAATTACTTCTACTAACTTTGGGTATTATTTGTTTCTCTTTTCTTGAGTTGTAGTAGGTATGATATAAGGTTGTTTATTTGGGACTTTCTTTTTTAATGTTTTGCAATTATCTTCCCCTTTAGAACCACTTTTGCTACCTCCCACAGATTCTGATCATTCATATCATCATTTTTGTTCTTCTCAAGGTGTTGTAATTCCAGCTTGATTTCCTCTTTCATCCAATTGCTATTAAGCAGTGTATTGTTTAGCCCCCATGAATTCCTCATTCCCTCCCCCCCCTTTATTTTTCTTTCTTCTAGTTGATTTCTAGTTTTGTGACATTGTGGTCAGAGGAGGTACCAGATTTAATGTCAATCTTTGTGGTTTTATTGACAAGCTGACTTATATCCTACAATGTAGTCTATTCTTGAAAATGTTCCATGTGCCCTTGAAACAAATGTGTATGCAGCAGTTTGGGGGTGAAGTATTCTGTAGATGTTTGTCAGACCTGTTTGGTTCAGTTCTTCATTCAGAGCTGTTGTTTCTTCTATATACTTTGTCTTATTGACCTGTCTATTATTATATGTGAGGTATTAAGGTCCCTGACTATTATTCTGCTGTTATCAATATATCTCTCAGGACTTTGATACTGCCTTCATTATTCAGAGGTATGAGAATGACCATGTCTGCTTATAACTTAATTTATTTAACAGTTTGGATAGGATTTAACTATATATTGAGCTCATATATTTACCTATATATTGAACTCATATAGTTTCTTTGTTTACTTTGGCAATCACTTTATATTTAAAAAAATCAATAGTAACTAACATTTCTGGAATTTAAAATTCTTTCTATGACTTATTCTATAATATTTTTGATCTATGATATTTATACATTTCACCTACCTTTTTCTCATTTCTCTTGTATTTTGTCAAGGTTTGCTATAATGCTAGTAAAATATAGTGTATGTGTATTTTAATTTTTTTATGTTTTTGTTGAGGGTCTAATATATTGAAGAAACTTAATTGATGCTTATCTGTTATATATTCTTCACTATAATGTTAACAAATATTCTTTACTCAAAATTATGGACAAATATGTTTTATCCTTATTTTGTTTAATTAGAAATGTTTTGGTTAACTTTTGAATTTTTGCCATTTTATCATAAATCTTTGATTAACTAGATTATTTAAAAGTTGCATACAGTACTCTCCTTGGTCAACAGAGGGATAAGAAGGGTTTTTTATTATTTGTCTGTCTTCATGTTTGTTTTAACTTTCCTCCCTGACCATATAATATACATTTTAAAAAAGGTAAAGATTCTAGCAGAATTACTAAAGTCTTGCTGATCTCATTGCTTTATTGTTTCATTCATTTGAATATTGAAATTCATAATTTTTACACTAAATTAGCTCATCATGTGGAAAGGGCCCTTTGAAAATTGCTTTGCTATTTAATGTCAATATAACATTACTATAAATACTAACACTGTGATGCATAGTCATTTAGATACAATTATATCATGACAAAACATATATATCGCTTAAGAATGAAGCAGTTATTTGAGATACTGAAAGTTTTATTGTGGTCATTCAGGGAGCCTTGATTATGCATGATGGTGATAAATTAAGGATATAATTAAAGGAAGTGCTATGTTGGCTATGGGCTCTCCAAGGGTTCTATTAAAATAATTGTCTTTCATTTGTAGATTGATAAAATATTTCAGTTAACAAATGTGACTGTAAAAACTGTTTCAGAAAACTGCTACAAGGGCCACAACAACAATAATCATATTAACAAACAATGATAAGTTATTACTAGTACTAGCATCACTGTTTGTTAAACACTTGCTTTGAGCCATTTTCAGGATCAGAGTACATTCTTTATCCTAATTGGTCTTCACCACAATAGTATGAGTTACTACCCTCATTGTACAAATGGGATTTTCTCAGTTTTCTTTTGTGGAACCACAACCTGACCCCTCCGTTGTTAATCCAGACAGTTTAGGGAGGCTTGCCCCTGCCCCAGGTTCCACAGGGGCAACAAAGTCCAGGTCTGACCAATCTGAGAACCTCACTCACTGGCACCAATGCATGCTTTAAGGGAACAAGTAACCCAAGCTGCTCAGTTAAGATTGCCTGAGGAATGTTTCTGGAACGATTATTTCAGTAACAGTGTGGCCCATCTCTGTTTCTAGCAATCCACATGGACATTCAGGATGTGAGACTCAATTGTGAGTGAAAGCTTTGTACTCCCTGTGTCTCTAGAGTTATGACGGGAGCCTGGAAGGGCTCATGGGTATGCCTGGATGTCAATAACTTATTGAGCTGCACAGAGTGGTTTGTGACAGGACTGCCTACTTCAGCCTCCTATTATGAGTGGAAATCATGGTTTTCACAGGCTGGGCCCACTTTTCTCTGATGTACATTAAAGTAAACATTTAACCTCTGAGAAAATTTTTTATTTATCACCTAAAATGACTTTATCTTTTAGTGGTCTACATACAACATTTTGGGAAATGACAACTAGAGAAGATGCTGCATTGTTGTTAGAATGCTTTTGTGTTTACAGATTATGCATTTATATATTATATGGATTATGTGTGTGTATATACACACATATAAGACCTTCCTTCAAAATAAGAAACCCACCATATGCAAATGTGGGCATGGGAGGGGGTTGGGAGGGAGCACATCTAGAAAAAAGAGAAAAAAAATTGTAAACGCAATTTTCATGATATTTTGAGCCAACAGATATGAAGCAGTTATAAGACTGTCCCCTTTTGCATATTTGTCAAAATTTTTTTCTTTTATATTCCATAGCATTTCTCTGGCATCTCACCTATAGCTCTGGGCAAAAGGAAGCTACAGCATACAGACTCCCAAATTGGTATACCTTTTTTCTCATATTCCTATTCAAATAAGATCTTTATTTCTTTTCTTTCTGTTAATTCCTATAGAATAAGCTTTTGAGGCTGTATCTGTATCAGTTTGGTTTAGTGCAACATCTTTAACTCAGGCAGTAGAGGCTACATGAATATTTACTGAATGAATGAATGAATGAACTAGCATATTCATAGAGGAGCTTGTCAGATGAGCAATCAGATATTACTGATGGCAGAACTGAGACTAGGAGTTATGAGGTGTTATGAAGCAAGGAGTTCTGAGATCTCTGTCATATAATCTGAGGTAGAACTGGGACTTGTAAATCTCTTGCCCTTTCATAATGTATGTCCCTGAACATGATTTAAAAAAAAAAATGACTTAATGAAAGAACAATATATGTATTGTTCTCATAAACACTCATATTTTATTGGCTATAAAAGAAGCATAATAAAAGAAATGACTTCTGAGGTTTAATGTTGTTAGGAACTGGGGGTGGGGGACGAGAATAAGGGGATAGAATGCACAGATTTAAAATGACTTAAATACAGAAGGAGAAAGCCATCTGGATGATTTCACTTATACCAGAATATAAAAAACAAAGCAAAGGAACAGGCAGAAATACAACAAAACAAGCCCTTGAAATCTTGAAGGGAGATATCAATGGCAGAATGGAGGCTACCAGCTGGGGTGGAATTGTAGGGGGGTGCGGTATTAGGGGCACTGGGGTGAGAGGTTCAGCCAACTATGGAGTAGGATTATTGGGGCTTGGGTGGTAGGTGGGAAGTGATAGCAGGCAGTTGTAAAGCTGTGAATCTCTACCCCTCTCAAGTGTTACAAATTGATATCTCAATAAGGATAACTCATGAATAATCAATTAAACTAAAGTGACCTATGTCCTATGTCTCACAAGTAACATCATGATGTCTATTGATAGGGGTCATTTACTGATGGAGTGATGATAGCCAATGCTTGTAAACTAGTGGTTGGTTTTGTCAGAAGAATGTGGCTAATAGAAACTTGTTTCATGCTGGCATGTGTTGCTTGTGAGATCTATATTTTGGTACACAATGCTCCAAAACATTTGTTTCTATTTACCTTGAAGGAAAAAAAAAAAACAATCCCCCTTCAGAGATAGCATGCAGAGAGCAGCCATCTGCTCAGGCTTACACTCTGAATCCTTGTTCCTCTGAACTCGCCTGACTCAATATATGTTCATTTAAAAAGCAAGAACCGTTTTTCTCCCTTTTCAAGTTCATTTGTCGACACCACTGCGAGAATGTACTTATAGCCTAGCGTGTTAGTAACTGTTAATTGGCTGTTGAATAACACAGTCAACGGGAAACACTGGAGTTTCTGAAATTAGTTTCTGACTATTTTTATGCCGCTGTCAGACTTTGGAGCAAGTCAGGAAGTGTGTCTTACCTTGCCCCAGAATAAACAGCCTTGAATATTTATGAAATTAGTGGCAGCTCAAATGCCATTCAGTGCTTTGGGGCCAGCAGGTAATGAGAAGAATGGATGACAGCCATCTTTCTACCCCTTGTCTCCAAGTTGGCCCTGGTGGGTGACTCTGCCTCTTTCTTGCAGAGGGCCTGTCACCGGGTGGGCTTCTGTTGCAGAACCCACCTGTCACCAGGTGGGCTTCTGTTGTGGGATCACATTACTTAGGTGGAGTCAGACTTCATACAGGTTGTCTCCATGTGCTTTCTCTTACAGACACCACTCTTCAGCTGGGAAAGGTGATCCTGCAGGTTTTATGACCCCATTTTTCCTGGTGACAGAATGGAGGCCAGCTTACTTGGGTGATGTGATCAAGGTCATCCAGCTTTCGGGCATAGACAGGACCTAGCTCATGCTTTCTGATTCCTCTTTCTACTATGGTAACTCTTGAAAAAGACATGAGAAAGGCTTGAAGGAAAAGATCGTTTATCATTGCTGCAGTTTCCGCTTCTTTGACTTCTTGCAAGATTCTGTTTTTCTTGAAATAAGATCCATTAATTTATGCAAAGACTACATTGGAAAAAAACCCCATCCTTATGATATAGCACATATACATAAAGAAGTAAAGAGTAACAATCCCAGCTGAAAAAAAATAACTTGTGTTTCATTACAGAGCTCCTTTGGAGTGCAAATAGAAGTGATTAGGGGCCCTCTAAGAGGTTTGTCTGCTACCTTATTTGATGAAACTTCTTTCCTGAGCCTCCAAGGTCACCCTCAGTAAAGAAAGCAGAGTAACATCTGGATTTCAAAGAAAATGAATCACTCCTTAAAACTGTTCAATTACTCTGTTGGAAGCTTTCATTACCAAGAAGCAAAAATGGAAGGATCTTAAGATTTGATTGGTGTAGAGAACCTTCTAGGTTTTATTTTGTGGTTGGCTTTGTAATTTTGGATCTTTTTAACCTTTCTTAACTTGCCCAAATCATGTCTCACACACACAGGTTCACTTGGGGTTTAGAAATGCTTTGACATTTTTGGATGAAGTCGTGAGGCGGATGGAAATGCTTTTCCTAAGAAAGCTTCTAGGCTAATGAAATATTTTTATTGCTCTTTTCAACTTCCTTCTCTGGAGGGTAAAGGAGGGTTTATTCTTGGTCATTTGCTTTCCTGCCAGTTATTGAGTGTGGTGTGCCGAGCAAATCAGCCACATCTTCTGCTCCTTGGTCCTCTGCCATCACGTGGCGCATCTGACAATATAGCCACAGGCCTTTATTTGCCTGACAGGATGTGTGTTTATTTGCAAGGACATCCTGCTGTGTAAGCAAGAGTGAATTTTCTGGCCTCGATATATGATACACGTGTTCCCATATGCTGCCTTATTGCTTCTAAATATTTCACAAACATTTGCCACTAGAAAGTAAGCCTCTTGAAGGGAAAAAAGCATGGCTTATTTCTCCACCATTATTGAACTCAGTACAAAGCTGTACTGAGTCCAGAGGATCTGTTTACCAGAGAGCCCATGAACAAGAACAGACGTTGCAGAGCTGTGAGCTCCCTGCAATTGTAAGAAAAACTACGTTTACCTGGGCGGTCTGGGAAGAGGGCCTGTCATTTTTATTAGCTTCTCAAAGGGGCCAGTATTTCAGTGGTTAGCCACGTTGCATGAGCAGCTCTCATGGGCTTTTGGTGGCTACTAAATGATAGAAACTATAGGAAGACAGGTCCAACCTGAGGCTTCAGAAGGTGCTGTCTTGCTCAGAAGGCACACCTGGGGAGAGTCTCTGTTGCCCAGCATTGGAGGCAAGACGTTAGTACATGGATGACCGAACAGTGATGATATTAGATCTAGTCTTCCTGTCCTTTTGATAGTGGGAGAGTCCCAAGAATTTTTATTTCAGTTATTGTGGATGCAGATATTATGACTGGGGCTTGAGCTGCCACCAGAGTTTGAGATCAAGGGTTTCAGCTTTTGCTGTGAAGTACCTCCCACAAGTAGGGCCTGGAGCAGAGATGTTTGCAAGACTTAAACTTGGAGAGCTTGGAAAACTTGGTGAGCTTGGAACTAGAAAGACTTGGAAAGCTTGGATCTGAAAACTTGGAATTTGTGTCTGCTGAAAAACTGGACTTTGTGAGATGCCTGCCTCAGGTTTGGAAGGGCGGGGAGATGCCATCTTGGACATGTACTTCTTTGTTTGAAATGCCGGCTCCATCTTGGGAATGTTCTTGGGACTTTTGAACTGAACAGTAACTGGGATAAGGTCACTGGCCACTTGCGCCTTAATGACTCTTGATTTTTCCTTGTTAATGAATCTTGTTGTTTAGATTGCTTTGTGACTCTTGCAACTGTCGCGTGGGTGGCAAGAACTGGGGTAGGGGATAAGAAAGGGGCAAATTCGCTAATTTTGTTGGCTTGCTGGCTTGAGAGGCTTCTTGTCCATCTGCCCTTTTTTTACACCTAGTTTCACTTTGCCTCTCTGACAATGTCAGTCTTCACTCACCAATAAAAACAGTTCTTCACCCATACACTTTATATTCATTTTTGTGTGTCTCACTCTGCACTCCTTATACACCTAATGCATCTTTTTGACATATAACCGGAGACCTCCAAAGCAAGCTACAAGAATGGTGACCCTAAGGATATATGTGAGCCACAGAAAACCAGGCAGGGAAGTTGGCCTGAACTCCATAAAATAAAGAGAAAGTGGAATACCTTTTGAGTTCAGGATAGGAGAATAGGAAAGTAGTAGTTGACAAGCAGGTTGACACAGTTGCTAATAGAATAAATAGCCAGGATATAATTGAGTACTAAATTGGGCTAGTTACCTTTAGATTTAGGCCTCTGAGCAATTTTAGTTTGTGCTGCAATTTTGCTACTTTCATTCAAAGAAATTAGGACAATGCAACTCCAGAGATAAGTTTCAGAGGTGCAGAGTGGGAAATCCACACTGATTTTCAAATATGGATGGTTCCAATTTTTTGCTTGAATAGATACATAAATATAAAATTTTTTTATCCTCATGGAGATATGACTGAATCTGCATGAATACATTTGCTCATGATATGCCCAACATAAGGAGGATTAAATATTGTATCAAGTAAGAAATGTTCGCTTGCAGAGAATCGGAGGATCTCCAAACAGTTAAATACCCAAAGGATGGATGAGGAGACTATATTATACTTATCTTAGGGTTAACGTCACAAAACTTCACAGGCTGTATGAAGAACTGTGTAGAAATAGGAACCAGGTACCAAGGTGAGGGAAGTCCTAAAACGCTCCGCTAGTCTAAAGGATGTGAGCTGGTCTTCCTTGGAGAAATGTGCTTGTTAAATTGTGACAACCAAAATCTCCAGTCCCAGTTTGCTGGGTTGGATGGAGGCCTTTTAATAAAATAGTCTCAGAATGCTTTCTGGTGATCTTCTGAGTTGGCTGTTTTATTTACTCTTTAGTATTCTAAAGTCTCAGCATCCTTTAGCTTGTGCATTTTTGATGAGTATGACATTATTATTTTTACATAAGTCTTATAAACTCCTTTGAGGAGTGCAGGGGTCCATGGAGAGAAGAGGCTGGTGAGTTGGTTTCTTTAATTAATCCACCCCCCCCCCACCAGTCTCACCGAGACCAGTAGAAAGCTGTACCTATGAAAGCGAACTGGTTTGCCAAGTGTTTTTCCTCTAAAGGGACATCACCTATTTTTAGCAACAAAGAAGTGTTAGGAAGGGGAGGAAGGCATACCTCAGAAGGACAGTTCTGAAATGAAGCCCAGAATGCTGAAGACAGTGGAGTGGAAAAGCAAACGAAAGCTTGGTGAAAGGTCACTGAAGCTCTGAACACAAATCTAATGTCCTGAGGGGGGGGGGGGTGTTGGTGGTAGAAAAGCCTCAATTAAGATTTTCGTTAATAGAGATTTTAGGAAATGTTGCTAAGATGTTCTCTTGGCCAATCTAAGAAAGGAAACCAGGACATGGCTAACTGAACTGGTTGCTTAATGTGTTCAGTGACCTGTATTCTTTTTTTCAGATTGAAGTAAACTCTCAACACCTTTATTGAGCAACTATACTTGATACAGAGCACTGTATCAGAGAATGGGAGTGAAGGGTGGGAGGATGGCAATTAAAAAAATACAAGCTCAATCCATGTTTTCAAAACTATACAGAAAGTTGCATGTAAGGACCTATGTTGGTTGCCTTCTGTATGTTAGACCATGTAATCTTTAAAGTATTAGGAATTAGAACTAATCCTGTATTATAGAATAATCTGTGACTTGGAGAAATTAAGTTCTTTCCTCTTACTGTTTCTCCTTTCCTTCCTTCTCTCCCTTCCTTTTTTTTTTTCTTTCAATAAAAGATTTTGAAATTTGAACTTGAAGGATCATGTGGTATCTCTATTCCAAGATTTCACTTTTTCTGAAGGTAGAAAAATTATAGCTATATAATAAGCACAATAATAGAGGTAGAAACCTAGTAGTAATATGAGATTTCAGAGAATAAAGCATTCTATTCAATTTGGTAAAATCAGAGAAAACTTCCTGGAAGAGGCAATGTTGGTGTCATCTCTTATTGGATGGGAAGGTGTTCATATAGTAGATGGGGAAGGTTTGGCAACAGTAACAGTGTGGTGGATAATGCTAATGGCCCACTCAACACCTATTTCCTTCTTCCTGGAAGAGCTAAGTTTCCATCCTCTCCCCTGCTTGGTCCAAGGGAGAGCATCCATTTCCCTGAGTTCAGTTGTAAGTACTAACTGGTTTCAGTTAGCCATGGTAAACCCATTCCTCTTGTTCAGTAAGCTGAGGAGTGGACATAGGAACCAGTTCTGGCCAATGTAATGCAAAAGGAATTCTGCTGAGGGTTTTTTTCCTCCCCCTTCTCCCCCTCCAGGGGTTTTAGAAAATATTCAGAGGGAAACCCTGAAAGAGGTAACCCTTTTTTGTCCCTGAGTATTGCTGTGCTAGGAGGGGATGCTTAGAATATCAGGGCCATCCTGAGGCTGTGAAGGGAGTCAAACTGAGAGCAGATTTTCTGAGGATGGCAAAACAGAGATACAAAGAACCTGGGTCTTTGGTGACATTCAGTGGCTGGACAACCATCCCTGATTTTCAATCTCTTCGCATTCTTATTCTTCCTTTTTTTTAAGAGACTAAGTCTCGCTATGTTGCCCAGGGTAGTCCCAAACCCACAGACTCAAGTGATCCTAGCCTCAACCTCCCAGGTAGCTGGGGTTACAGGCATGCACCACCATGCCCAACTTGATTTTCAACTTCTGGTTACATGATGTTATCACTGTTTGAGTTGGAGTCTTCTGCCGTGATCTCCGTTGATAGCAGAGTACATAGATGCAAAGGCATAAGACTCAAAACATCACAGAGCACTTACAAATTGCCAGGAGTTCATCATGACTGAAATGTAGACTCTGGCAGAATGGAGTGAGCAGTGATGACTGAAAATAAGGTGGAATAATGGACAAGGGCCTTCTATCTTAAATCAGATGTTGGGACATTATTTTGTCCCTATAATGGACAATAATGGGGCAACATTGAAAAGTTTTAAGTAAGACAAATTATTAGATTTGGAGTTGAAACACATTCCTCTGACTGCAGTGTCAGTTCAGGACCAAATGGATTCCTAAGCATTATCATTCCATTTTAGCTTGGCAATACAGCAGTTAAGAAAATATATACAATGTGGGAAATGACAGGGGCAAACAATAAGTGCTTCAGGGTTTTATCTAAGAAAAGTATGTTGGGGGTCTTGGAGAGTTTCCAAGAGCAGGGGGGATTTGAGCTGAATGCTGAAGGACTTGGGAAGCTTGGGAATTGGGCGGAGCATAAAACAGTAAGGACTGCTGCGACATGTGGAAAGGATTGGGACCTGGAGGGAAAAAATCAAGTTGGGATAGTTCACGAGCAACCAAAATGCAGGGGAATTCAACTTGCCCCTAGTATCATCACTTAGCATTAGTTGCGGAATATTGGGCTTGAGAAACTTGTTTCCTAATGGATTAAAATGAAATTACAAGCATATGCTTAACATCCCCAAGTGATCTCCTAGGCATGTCGTGTACCCTCTGATAGGTGATAAGAGACTTCCCTTGGGTGGTATTCTTTCTAACAAGCCATGACCACATTCTAAGCATGAGGAAAACATCAAATCCAATCTGAGGAACATTCTAGAAAAATCCCTGAGCAAAAATATCCCTTAACGCCATCAAGGTCATGGGAAAGAAACAAAGGAAGAATGAGACACTGTCACCCACCAGAGCAACCCAGGAGACATGAGCGTTGAGTGCAATGTGGTGGCCTGAACTGAATCCCAGCACAGAAGAAAAGACACAGATGAAAGGAAAAATAAATCTGTGGACATCTGAGTCACGTTTAGAGTGTAGTTAACACTCACCAGTGTTGGCATCTTAATTTTGACACACAGCCATGATGTCAGATCACAGCAAGAAGGGCAAACTGAAGCTGGATGAAGGGGATGCTGTTACTGCTCCATGTGCAATTTTTTCATAAAACCCTATTCCAAAAGGAAACATTTTTTTAAAAATAGAAACGTCACGCATTGTTAATTGACTGAAAGAACATATGTTTCAAGAACTCAATCTAGTGCCTGACAGGTAATCAAGCCTCCAATGTTCGTTCCTTTTATCCCTCTTTTTTGTAAATTAGTTATTCCCAAATATATAAAGATCACCTGAGGGTGTATCAGCAAAAAAAGAAACAATCTCAGAGGTTCGGATGTGGTAGGCCTAGAAAAGTCCCCGGATGATGACGTCATCACAGGCATCCTCGACGTACCTCCATGTAGCTGGACAGTGACCGTGTTTTGAGGCTGGCTGCTGTGCGCCCCCACGCCCCTGAGAGTCTTGGGACACGAATTGTGCATTTCCCTGAGGAGGAAAATAATAAAGACACAATGCTTGCCCTACTTACCTCAGTGGGTTGAAGGGAGCAAACAGCGAAAATGTAGAAGTGAGCTCTTTGAAAACGGTAAGTCATAATTTAGATCATTAGAGATTAATTTGGGATGAAAGAGAGGTCTGATTAGGTAGCTCTTTAATAATAACAGCCGTGTGACTAAAATCTCATTTTCATTCATTTTGGTCATCTAAAAATGTGAAGCCATGGAAGCACTCACCAGAGCCATGGAATAAAGGCCCTGGTCTGCCCTTGGCTTGGTTACAGATGAGCCTGCGGAAGCTGAGAGAAGTGGTGGGATAGTTCAAGGTTGCACAGCTAGCTATTGAGAGAACGGGTGAGGACACACTCTTTTCTAGCCTTATTTAACTGTCATTGACAAAGAGAAATCATCTACCTTGACAGGGAAAGTGAGCAGCCTTCTGTCTGGGTCATTGCAAACACACACACGAACATTTTCATCACCTCGTATTGTTTCCTTTTTAAGTAAAATTGGATGATGGGCCCACCTGAGATCTATCCTCTTAGCACATTTTCAGTCGCCATGACAGGCCTTAGACCATCAGTGCTTACTCTTGCATAACTGACATGACTAACAGCTCCTCGTTTCCCCCTTCCCTCAGCCCCTGACAGCCACTATTTTATGCGCTGCTTCTATGATATGACTATTTTAGATTCCATAGATAAATGAGATCATGCAGTATTTGTCTCTGTATCTGGCTTGTTTCACTCAGCATAACGTTTTCCAGGTTAATTCATTTGATTGCAAATGGCAGAATTGCCTTCTAAGACTGAATATCCTTTAGTGTGTGTGTATGTGTGTGAGTGTGTCAGGGGGAGGGTGCTGGTTAGGTTGTTTCCATGCCTCGGTTCTCGTGAACAATGCTGCTGCAAACACGGGCGTGCAGATATCTTTTTGCGATTCTGGTTTCATCACCTTAGGATATGTATATTAAGAAGTGGGATTGCTGAATCAGGTGGTAGCATTATTTTTAGGTTTTGGAGGAACTTCCATAATGTTTTCTGTCATGATAATTCTATCAGCTTGTGTTCCCATCAGTGGTGCACCGGGGTCCAGGTTTGGCTCCTGTCAGCTCTGGTCAGGTCTGCTTTCTGCTACCAGGTGATTATCCTATGCCAACCGCAGAGTCTCGGGCCTTTGATATGGGCTTTGGAAAAGTGGCAAAGGATGTCTAGTGTATTGAGGGAGATGCCCGAAGTTTGTTTACCTAAATCGTACTGATAGGTTTACTTTGACCCAGTGTGTTCTAGAATAATCAGTTTCACTTCAGCTCAGTAGAGTACAAAGGGATCGTATGACCAGGAAAATGGTCCTTTGTGGACAGTCTTTAATCAGCTTCCACCTCCTCGGCAATGTGTCATCAACCTGAAAAAGCTCACCTGGCCCTCAGAATGCTGTGACGGGAAACCTCCCTCCCTGCCTTGGCTCAGCCTGCCTGCACTGCCAGAGAACACAGTGTTTAAAATGACACTGTTCCAAACTGGTGCGTAATCCAAGACTACTTCGAGGAGAAATAGAAACCAAGGCCTATCGCTGTGTGTTTCCCCCTTCTTCTTAGCTTTACGTAAGCGAAAGCAGATTTAAATTAAAAAAAAAAAAAAAAAAAGGTAACCGTGCAGTGACGTTGTTCCCTTGCTTATTGTGCTGAGACCTATATTGGATCATGATGTTGTACACCTGAGATTATGTGCATTCTATCTTGACCTTGGAAAAGTGGGGAAGAAGAGGGACAGCCTTGCAGAGGAAAGGTCGATCAAATGTAGGACAGACACAGTTTGTGAGCCGAGCCAGTCCTGCCTGCCGAGCTCCTTCCCCTTGGTCCTCCAGCCAACGAGCCGTCTCCTGTCTTTTGGTCAGAGTGACGGAAGCTATAATTTGGTGAGTGAGGCTGCTGGGAAAACTTTGGTTTCTCCTGATTTCAAAAAGAAAGTGGAGCAGCCATCTTAAGAGGATGAGTTGAAGACCCCGAGACTCAAAGCTGTGTCCTGAGGAAGTGAGAGCTGTTTGGGGAACAGGCTCGTGTCTGTCTCCTCCTAACTCTGCTTTCGGTGACTTTCTTGGGATGGGGATATTTGCACCATGAGAATCGGCAAGCTCCATGTTGGTCTCCCCTGGCTCCTCTCCTGCCCCACCCCTGGAGCCAGTTCTTTACCATTTAGCATAGGATGGGTTGAGCAGAAAGGTTTAGGAGTCTGGGATCCTCACGAGCTTCTAATTTGCATTCGCCCATGGTAGCATTTTCTGTCATTGGCAGTTGAGTGAACTTCTGTTGTGGGAAGTAGCTTTTCAGGTTCCTCAGAGAAAGGGGAAAGGAGGCCGGGGGCGGGGGAGGGGTTGATGGAATAGATGGGGCAGATTTTGGACTAAACCTCATGTGCTTTGTAAAAGCAGTGGTTTTCAAAGTATGGTGTATCAGTATGATCGGGCCATTTATTAGAAATACACATTCTTAGGCTCCACCCCAGACCTATTTGAGTCTGGTCTCTGGGCAACTGCTTCAGAAACACGGGTTCTAATAAGTCCGTTGGGTGGTTCTCACCGTTCAACTTAAGAGCCTTCGTTTTCAAACATTCTCCATGTAGGTAACGTCCTCCCTTAACACTGTGGCCAGCCCCTTCCTGTGACAACCCTGAGTCTTAAGTCATTATTTCAGGTCGAAGGACTGTAAGAAAGGCAGTCATTTTTGAGTGATGGCAGATGTGGCTCAGAGGCACAGTGTGCACAGAAGTAGAGTGAGGAGGTGAGAGGCTGCAACCCTGCTGCTGCGTGCCTTCTGTGTGTGATCTGCGGGTTCAAAGCTAAAGAACGGCCACAAGGAACAGCCGCAAGAAGATGCCACATGTTGAGACCTGCCCAAGACATCTAGGGCTCAGCTGGCACCTTGTCCTTTACACATCACCACATGACTGTGCGGGACTGTGGCCCTCCTTTCTTTTTTCTCTCTAGCTAAACGATTTTGCACATCAACTTGCATCTCTCTATTGGTAACGCTGCATTCATGGTAATAGAATTACTTCTGCATTTAAACTGTTTCCTTCCAAACTCAGACTGCTCAGAGGAGGGACTCTCCCTCTCTCCCCTCCCCTGCCTGTCTCCCAGAGCCTCTGGGGAGGGTGCTCCAAATTCCTCGGTGAACCTAGTGGGCTTGGCTTCTGGGGGGAGTGTCTGCTTCCTGTGCTCTGACCTCCAGCTGCAGCAGCTTGGCCTGGCCTGCCCCTTTCCTCCACTGGAGCCTGTGTGTGGGCATCTGCTGGGCGTGGCTGGCCATCACGTGGTGACATCCTCGCTGTGTACGCAGACCTGCTGTCTGCACCCACAGGCCTCAGACTCCACAGGAAACGAGCACTTCCACTCTTGTTTCCGAGGGCCTGTCCATGAATTTCTACCACATTTCTAAATAACGTGCTCTGACAACAGTGTCCTTATCCGTTGATTCTGGACATGGACTAGACTTAGCACACAATTTGGGGTTGGATGTTTACTTATTTCCATCTTCCTCTCCCTGTTGTCAACATAACTGTATCCCACATTTTCTCTGCAGTGAAAGTGAGTCATAATCTACATTGATTGAATATTCAGCTATTGTTCGCTGTTGAGTTAATGGGTGGACTCTGATGATCTCTTTTCCATGCAGCTACTTTTTCTGGAGTCAGTGGCTGGTCTCCAGGATTCGTTGCTGAAGTGTGGTTCTAGTGGTGAGCTCTCTCTTTGGGGTTTCAGACCTACAATGGCAGAGCACAAGTTTGGCCTCTGCTGTGTCTCCACTTTCTTGCCTCCCCTGTGCTTTTCCTTCCCCAGCCCAGAAAGGGCCTTTACCACCTGTTCTGGAAAGTGTTCTTGCAACATAATGCTATCCTCCCTACTCTGTGACTTAAAGTAGATACCCCTTTACTCTGATGACCTCAAGGTTTGGACCTACACGTTCTTATTTTCTCTGCCAAACCCTCGTTCTCCCATGTAAAACAGAGCTTTAACTTTGAGTTAAGAGTTTAAGGGTTGGCTGGGCATAGTGGTGCGCTCCTGTAAACCAAGCACTGGGAGGCAAGAGGCCTGGGATCACTTGAGTTTGCAGGTTCGAGATTACCAGAGGCAACATAGCAAGACCTGTTCTTGGGAAAAAAAGTTTAAGGATTACTTTCTCTAAAATTATTTGTATTTAAGAACTTATTGTGAAATTCAGATATTCAAGCCTGAGGCAGAGGGGGAGGGAGTGAAGTGCTGGACTGAACCTTCAGAGATGGGGTGACAGTGGGTGTTTGATGAGTGAACCCCCTCAGCCCTTTTCTTAATCACTTACCTCTGCTCAGGAAGCTGCAGGAGGAGGTGCTCTCACAGCATGAGGGTTGGAATCAGGATGGGGAAGGCATGGAGTGCAAGAAGCAGAAGACTGTGCCACGGTGTCATCTCAGGGTGGTGCTGAAGGAAAGTGCCAGCTATGCTCTAGGCCTAGAGAGGGAAGGGAGGACAAGGAGATGGTCACCTGCTTCTTTCCCCACGTGGCCAGTTGGACTGTTAAAGGTCCAGAGAGCGCTAGCCAGTAGATCAACACAGCAGCAGCGACTCTCAGCAAATCCTGCAGAACAGTCACTGACTCCAGAAAAAGTTGCATGGAAAAGAGGTAATCAGAGTCCACCCATTAACTCAACAGTGAACAATAGCTGAATATTCAGTTAATGTAAATTATGGCTCTCGCATTCATTGCAGAGTAAAATGTAGGGCACAGCTATGTTGGAAAACGGGGACAGGAAGATGGAGATAAGTAAACTACATTCAACCCCCAAGTCGTGTGGTAATAAGTCAATAGTCAGTGTCCAAAATCAACAAATAAGGACATCGCCATTTAAGCACATTACTTAGAAATATGAAGATAACCACAAAGAGAAGCAGCTAAAATGTTTGAAAGTATTTGCCTCTGGGGAGTGGATTATAACCTCAGGTTTTTTGTTTTATTTTGTTTTGTTGCAGTTCTTTTGAATAACACTCTCCAACAAAAACAAGAACTAAAATCTCCCCAATGAATCTGTTGCATATTTAAAGGCTTCAACTAGCAACATGAAATAAAAACACGACACCCAAACTCCACTTGAATCAACCCAATATTTCACTTGATTCCAAGCTCCTCATTTGTTTCCTCCCTCATCGTGGAAGAACCTTGGAGAAGTTTAATTTTTGACATGTGCCATATACAAACACACCCTCTGTGAAGCTAACTTAGCTACCAGTCTGTTAGGACTGAGAAACAAGTACAAGCCTGTACTGACACTGTCTTCTTCCTGCTTTCTACTGTGGTGATGTTTTCCTCTTTCTCACTCAAATCACTGATACAGACTTTGCCTCTGAAAGCAGGTTTGCATTATGAGTCTTGCTATTTCCAAAGATTGGTAACATGAAGTATTGAACCTATGTGGTTCTAGCAGGTCTTAATTGTAGTTGATGAAATAGCTGCACACTTAGTTTGTATTGATTTACATTTCATGGTAAACACAGTTAACTTTTATTTTATTGACTATATATTTTTTTCTTGCATTGTTGTATACCCCAAGTTTCTCCTACCACTGTGTCACCCATGGACTGTCATCCTATTCACTTGTCCTCATCCCTCCCCAGAATTCCCGCCCCTTCCCTCCCTTGCTGTCTGCTTTAGTTCTGTTGCCAGTTTTTTAGTTTTCACTGTTTCTTGTCCTTTTGTTTATTTTCTCTCTATCCCACATAAAAGTGAGACCATCTGGTATCTTTTTCTTTTTGACTTGTTTCTGCTAGTATGAGTCCTTCTACCTCCATCCTTGTTGCCATAAATGACATGAGTTTGTCTTTTTTAGCAATAAAATAAATATTATTTATTGCTAAATAATACTCCATTGTGCACATAGATCACAACTTTTTTGATCCATCTGTCAGTTTTGGGGACACTTGGGTCATTTCTTTCTCCTGGCCATTTAAACAGTGCTAATAAACATAGGAGCATGTGTCCTTTTGAATTAGTATATTGTATCCTTTGGGTAGATTCCCAGAAGAGAGATTGCTGGGTGAAATGGTAGCTCCATTTTAAGTAATTTGAGGCTCCTCCACACAGCTTTCCATAGGGTTAAGCTAGTTTGCATTCCCATCAGCAGTAAACACAATTAACTTTTAGATACAACACATAGTTAGTATTAATGGCTAAATGTAAGGTTGTCACTTGGTTTATGATTAATTACAAATAGCAGTTCCATCTCAGTGCCCCTTGGTATAATTGCTATTTAGATTTGGGGGTTATTTTCTCAAAATTACGTGGTTCAGTGAACTCTCCCACCTTAGCTGTCTTTAATATATTTATTTGGTGGACTTAATTTTTGTCCCCAGTTTCATGCAATGCAATCTATGCAGTAGGATTCTCTTACCTTATATTATGCTTGCCCTGCTATTTATTACTAGGTAAGGATGTGTAATTGGTACTTCCCTTCACTGAGCCCTATACAGTATTCCAGTCACTTCCAGTTCTACAACTCTTTAACTTTCTCGGCCTTCTCCCGTAGAACTGTAGTTCAGTCTCGTAGTCTTGGTGAGGACTTTTCTGATGTCCGATCTACATTCTCCCTTTCTTCAGAACTTTTAAATATTTGATCAGATAGTTAAATATTAACAATACATACATTTTTGATATATGTGAATTTGTAAGTTTTGTGCTGCATGGTACGTTCGCATGGGTGATACATTTTAAAGTTGTCCAGTAGAACTGCTAAGCTGATGTTTTAAGATCAAGTATATAAAAAGCTAGAAACATATATAATTCTTTAAAATAGTTCCTTGTTACCTGTCCCCTGTCAATGTAGCATTTCTAAGTTAACACTCAGGGATTTTCATTTGAACACTAAATGTTGGTACAATCTGGAACAGGTAACTAAAGGCCATTTTAGATGATTTTTCAGATGAGTTTTGGCTGGATGAAAGAAAAATTGTAGCTAGATAAGTAATTAGGTATCTAGATTGCTTAGTCTCCTGATTGACTTTCTTCCCCTAAAGTGTTCTTGAATTGCTTCATCAACGAAGTGGAAGATTACAATGCTGGAAAGATAAGCTTTCTAATTTGTAAATTTTTATAGGTGTGTAACATTTCAGGCAAATATGACATTTGAAAATGAGGACTGACAAATAAGTTCAAATATATATATATGTATTTTTTTTTACAAAAAGATTTACCCAAGCTCCTTATTTAAGTAACATTTCATCTCATGCATATGCAAGGCAAACTGGTCTTCTGTGTGTGTTACTCCTATATTTTCTGTACTTCTTGTTCATTTCATTTGGGATTGAAATTGTTTGCCCTCCCTAAATTGTGAACTTCCAGCAATTTCAGGGATCAACTTGAAGACAAAGTGAACTTAAAAATGTCTATCAGGTGCTTGATAGGATATTATCTTTGATTGTGGACTGACCTTTTCTCTGATAGTAGGTTCCTGGAAATGAAACACTGCAAAGCTTCTAGATGTTTTATAAAACTGTTTTATCCCCCCAGTTTATTTGCCATTTTCATGAAGTGAATGTGAACCTAATAAACAAACAAACATGTAATTTATTAACTTATCTATGATTTTTAAACAGGGAAAGACATTTAGAAAATATGGCAAGAAACAATGAGCCCAGATTTAATAAATATTAAAATGCTGGCATATTTGCCTAAGAAATATTAAAAGAGAGCCCACAAGTCACTTGCTCCTCTTCCACTTTAGAAATAACCACTGTCCTAAAATTGTTTGCATGATTCACTTAATGTTTTTGTGTTAGAAAAAGTTATGCAAATATCATAAATTTGTTCCACGTATAGATTTTCTTTCATTAGAATTGTCTGATACATGCATTATTTATTCTTAATCTTTCTGTTACTATGGTGTAGTTGTATCATTCTGTGTTTCAGAACTTTAAATCAATAATACCCTGCCATATAAATCCTTTTGCAATTTTTTTTTGCCATTCAACATTAGGCATCTGAGTTTTACCCATGGAAATACAGTTTATTTATTTGGACTAATTATAGAGTCTCTTGAATAATTATTGGTTGAATAATAACAGTTGGCTATCCCTTACTGAGGATGCTAAGGTTATTGCCACTTATTTTGGTAGTATGAATACACCATCCTTGCAGATTTATATTTATTTATGTATACATTTGTTTTAAAATTTATAATTGGTCCACACATATGTTAAATGATATTAAAAGTCTTTCTGTGTTAAGCCAACCTTGAATTCTACTTGGTAGTTGTACATACTTTTAAGTATAAATTACTGACTTTGGTATGCTAAGATCTTAGGATTTTTCAAATACATGCATAAAAGAATTGTTACAAATTTTCTTCCTAAGACTATACTTTTTCAGTTTCGGTGCCAAGTCATATCAGTTTTTTTTAAATGGGTTAAGGAGATGTTCCATGTTTCTGTAGTCTCTGAAAAGCTTCACGAAAATGATCACTAAAGTTTGACTGTGTTTCCCAATGAAATCATCTGATGTGACATGCTTTCTATGATGGGAATGACTATAGGTCTTTAATTAGCAACTGTAAATCTTCAGTGGATATAGATTTATTTAACTGTTTAATTTTTTATGATTGTCTTTGTAAGTTACTTTCTGCGAGAAAATGGTTCAAAAAAATTTTTTTTTGTTTCCCAATTTACTGACATGAAGTTACTCAACCTGCTCTCTTCTGATCTTAAAAATACCTGCTGTATTGTGGCTGTGTCCCCTTCACTTTTGGTTCTGTTTTATTTATGTCTTCATGTTTCCCCTATGGTTACTCCTAGTCACAAATATTAATCTATTTTATTTCTTTTTCAAAACCACCTTAATAAATTCCTTTCTATTGTTTCATTAACTACCGCTCATATATTCATTTTTTCATTCTACCAATTTCCTCCAGACCTCTGAGGAATGATGCCTATTATCATTAGTTTCCTTTTATTCTTGTTCTATGATTAATACATTTATGTGCACCCCCCACATTTTGAACTGAATTGTTTCCTTTGTGAATCAGTTCTAAATATTTTATAATTTTCGTTGTAATTTCTTCCTTGATGCATAAATTATTGAGGGGTATATTAAAGCTTCTGAAATTTGTGAAAGATTTTAAGATACATCGTTGATTTCTAATTGTGTTAACATTTTGAGCAGATATCATGGTCTGTATGTGTTATTTTCTTTAGCAGTTTTGAGAGCTGCCTTTGTCCTAAAATGTGGGCAGTTTTTATAAATGTTCCATTTTTGCTTTAAAAAGATTGTGAGTTCTCTAATTGTTGGATGCATCACTCTGTATAATCATTGTCATCAAGTCTGTTAATTGTGTTATCAAATCATTTATAGCCTCGCTTATCCTTTGTCTTTTGGTTACGAAGGCAAGTTTAAAAATCGATCATGATGATAGATCTTTCCCTTTATCATTGTACTTCTGTTTTCTCTACATATATTTTGAGGCTCTGTTATTAACTTTATATAAGTTCAGAATTATTCTCTCATTGGTGAAGTAATTTTTACCATCATGTATTCCTAGTGATGCTGTTTCCCCTCCAAAGGTTATTTCTGCCTGATATTAATATAGATTTCCTTTCATTAGCATTGTCTGACACAAGCTTTTACATTATTTATTCTTAACCTTTCTGTGTCATTATGGTGCAGTTGTCTCTTTTCAAATCAGCCCATAGTTGGATTTCAGATACAAGTCTCACATGTCCAGTTATGAAGTTCTTTTTTGTTTTAATACCCATGAAATGAGGTGTTGTTATTACTAGCAGTGCTGACAGTTCATCAACTTCTTACGTCTTCATTATCTTCTGCACTCCATTCTTTCCTTCTGGGTCCAATTTCCTATTCTCCCCTCAAGTACTCTCTTCGGCAGTTCTTTCAGCAGGGTGTCTTAATAGCTTGCTGCCTCACAGGAGAATTTTCTCCCTTTAGTGTTTGAAAAGATAACAATTGCCTTATGACGTGCCTAAGCTAGTTGGTGGAGTTTTCCTAGCTTGCTTGCTACAGACTGAGCAGCTCCTCAGGGGCATGGTGCTACATAGAAGCCTCTGTTGTAGCTTCTCTTTCACCCAGAGCCATCCTTGCTGACCTTGCTGTGCATGCTGGATACCCAGGTCGCAACCTCTAGAACTCTACTCCTCAGGTCAACATACTTTCACCAT
The DNA here is from genome assembly GCA_004024945.1 of Uropsilus gracilis. NCBI lineage: Eukaryota > Metazoa > Chordata > Mammalia > Eulipotyphla > Talpidae > Uropsilus > Uropsilus gracilis. Next base: position 46,960 of record PVHY01005169.1, on the reverse strand, counting down.
AGTACTTGCTGCCTTCCTGATTTCAGATCCTCAATGTATTTGTCACCTGGAACATTCTTTTTCTTCTGAGTTTGGGTCTATGTTAAAGCTTTTTTTTTTTTTTTTTTTTGATAACATTCTAACTAGAAGTTCTATGTGTTTGGTGGAAGTAATAGCTTCATATCTATTTTGAGCACATTGACCGTAGAATTGAAATTCTAAAGTGATTTTCTAAACACATTTTTATCTCTGATGTGAAGTCCAGTGGCACTGTATCTTTCACCGTAGTTAGGGAAATTAAGTAGTTGAGTTCTTATTTCCTTTAAGCTGCTTTCTCTCTTTTCTTTCCCAGTGGAACATCTTTTGAAGATAGAGCTATCGAGAGGTTTTTAATGATAGAGTTCTTCTCCCTAGCCCATCTTCATCCCAAAAGCCCTCCATTTCATACCTGGCTACTACCTTCTTATTATCTTTTTTTTTGTTTTTTTGTTTTTTTTTTTTGCTTTTATCTTTTTACCTTGTGAAATAATATGATGAACATGGAACTTAATGACTGAATATGGCTCCAAAAGATGTTTATTTCTGAAATATTTGTGTTTTAACAGAGGACTGGGAAATAGAATGAAAGGCTGTGGTGTTGAATGAGACTGTATGAGCGATATTTGGGAGGCAGGGTTCTCTCCTGGTGCCCGTAGGTTACATCATCTTTCAAACTGCTCTGTTTGCTATTTCTAGTTAAACATACTTGCATCTTCCAAAGAAGTCAATGTCAAGTCTAGTAGACTCTGATATGATTAAAGGCTCAAAAGTCAGGAGGAGGAGGATGGTAACGCAGGAGATGCCTGAACTGGCCTCATCCCGCAGGCACACCAGGCAGACAGTTTCACGTGGAATAATTCCCTCTGAAAGAAATCCTGGTATTAATTGAGTGCCTCTTATACATCAGGAAGTTAAAAAATACTCATGTCTAATGGGTAGGAAAGACACACTCTTGCCATAATGCCCAGTGCTATGCCAATCAATCTGGAGGGAAGCTCTAACTCCTAGCTTCTTCCTGAGGAACAAGGGATCTGGACCACAATTATCTAATGCTCCAGCTTTTAAGGCTCCCATAGGATGGACGGACTTCAAGACAGCTTACTTCTGAAAGCCAATAAGACCTGCATTCGCAGATCTGCAGGGCTATAGAAAGTAAGTAGCTTTTCACAAGTTATTAGCATTCACTGTGGCTGAATGCTAACTCAGAAACTGGCGCAGATGGAGCGGGCAAAAATGCCCATCACCCTGTCTTTCCTTGGAAATGGATTGACTGCATACTTTACAACCTGCTAGCTGAGAGTTCAGCTTCTGATTTCCACATATGTAGGGGCTACTGCAGTCCTGTGGAGGACTTGTTTATGCACCTGATACCTCAGCTTTGGTGGCTACAGCATGGAGGACAGACCCCGTGTCACCTGGGTGACATCCAATTGGGCTTGCATTCACAAGGCTCACAGGACTTTGTGCAAACATCAGGGTTTTTAAATGTGTGCAGGAGCACCCTTACCCCCATTCCATTAATATTCAGCACAGAGAGAGCTGGTCAGATTGGCCATCTTCCAAATTCTCCTGAAGGGGTTTAACTGCAGAGTGATGGAAAATATTCAAAGGTACTAGACAAGCCATATTGCTGAAAAGTGCAATATCTGAACTGAAAGAAATCAACAGAAGAGTTTAATGGCAGATTAGGAAAATGAAAGAAATTATCAGTGAACTTAAAAACAAGGCAGTCAGGTTTATCCAATCAGAAGAGAAAAAAGGTAAAATGAATGAAGATAACTTAAGGGACTAAGGAACTATTTGAATGGACCAATATATGCATTGTAGAGGTTCCAGAACATGGAGAAAGAAAGGAACAGAATGCCTGTTCAAAGAAATACTGGTTGATAACTTCCCCAGCCTAAGAAAGAAGCAGGCACATAGATCCAGGATGCCCAAAGAACACCAAATATGGTTAAATTAAAGAGATGTACAAGAAGACAATTTCATATTGTCAAAAGTAAAGGCCAAGAAAGAATTCTTAAAATGAGAAGAAAAAAGCATGTTCTATACAAAGGAGTCCAAAAAAAAACCTGTTAGTAGATTTTTCAGTAGAAATTTTGCAGGCCAGAAATAGTGGGATGATATATATAAAGTGCTGAAAGAAAATTATTGTCAATCAAGAATACTGTCCTTCATAATTTAAGGAGCAATAGAGGATTTTCCTGATAGAAAAAATGCTCAAGAATTAATCACCCCTGTATTGTTACAAGAAATGTCAAAGGCAGTTCTTCAAACTTAAATGAAAGAATGCTGATTAGAAACATGAAAACATATGAACGTATAAAACTCACTTTTTTTAAAAAAATAATTTATTTATATATAAATTTCATATTCTTGTAATCACTGGGGTTCACCCCCCAACCTTCTCCCTGACCATTCCCACCCTCTCCCACCACTCCTTGAGTTATGTATTTCAATTTGGTTGTTAACTTGTTTTGACTTTCCCTTGTGGTTTTTTGTTTATTTTTCCTATGTCCAATATATTAGTGAAACCATTTGGTTTCTGTCTTTTTCTTTTTTAAATTTGCATATATATGTATATCTATATTTATATTACCTTGTTCCATTATTGTGTACCCCGGGGCTTTTCCACTTCACTAACACTTGTTAACCATCCTGATCTATTGTGCCCTCTGCCTCCCCTGCCTTCTTCCCCCTCCTCCTCTCTTGCTCCATTGTTTAGTCCCATTGGTTGTTTTCATTCTTTCTTATTCGTTTGTTTGTTTTTCCCCTATATCCATTATATAAGTGAGACCATCCTGTACTTCTCTTTTTCGTTTTTACTTATTTCTGCTAATATAAGTCTTTCTAGTTCCATCCATCTTGCTGCGAATGACATGTGTTTGTCCTTCATTCATGCGTAGTATTCCACCGTGTATATGTACCACATTTTTTTAGCCAATCATCTGTTTTGGAGCATTTGGTTTGTTTCCAGACCTTGGCAATTGTAAACAGAGCTGCAATGAACTTGTGCATACAGGTGTCTTTTGAATTAATGTCTTCATGTCCTCTGGGTAGATTCCTAGTAGTGGGATTGCTGGGTCAAATAGTACGTCCACTTTCAATTGTTTGAGGGTCCTCCACACAGTCTTCCATAGTGGCTGGACCAGTTTGCACTCCCACCAGCAGTGTAAGAGAGTTCCTTTTTCCCCACATCCGCACCAACAAATTTGTTGTTGTCCGTTTTACTTATATGGGCCATTCTTACTGGTATAAGATGATATCTCAGTGTGGTTTTAATTTGCATTTCCCTGATTATTAGTGATGTGGAGCTTTTTTTCATATGCCTATTAGCCATTTGTATCTCCTCTTTGGTGAAGTGTCTTTTTAGTTCTTCTCCCCATTTTTTGAGTGGGTTTTTTGCTTTGTTTTTGTTGAACTGTAGGAGCTCTTTGTGGATCTTTGTTATCAGACCCTTGTCACTTGTCTGGAGGGCAAAAATTTTCTCCCAGTTGGTTGGGTTTCTTTTTGTTTTGTTTATTGTCTCTTTTGCTGAACAGAAACTTTTTAGTTTGATATAGTCCTAGCTGTTTATGTTTTCCTTCATTTTTTTTGCCGGCCATAGTTGTTTCCCCAAATGGATTTCTGAGGTGAAATTTGTGAAGGGTTTTGCCCAGGTTTTCTTCTGTGTATTTTATGGTTGCAGGTCTCACTTCCAAGTCCTTTATCCATTTTGAGTTAATTTTTGTACAGGGTGTGAGGGTGTTGTTCTGGTCCATTTTTTTTACAAGTTTTGATCCAGTTTTCCCAGCACCATTTACTGAAGAGGCTATCCTTGTTCCAGGGTATGTTTTTTGCCCCTTTGTCAAAGATTAGTTGACCGTATATGTGTGGTTTTATTTCTGGGTATTCAATTCTGATCCATTGGTCTGTCTGTTTTTGTACCAGTACCATGCTGTTTTAAGTATTATAGCTTTGTAGTATAGTTTGAAGTCTGGAATACCTCTGTTTTCTCTTCTGTTTGTCAAAAGGGTTTTGGCTATTCAGGGACTTTTGTTGTTCCATTTGAATTTCAGTAATTTCTGTTCTAGCTCTTTAAAATTTGGGATCTTTATTGGAGTTGCATTGAATCTGTAGATTGCCTTTGGTAGTATGGCCATTTTGACAATGTTGGTTTTTCTGATCCATGAACAGGGAATGTCTTTCCATTTTTTAACATCATCTTCTATTTCTTTTAAGAATGTTTTATAGTTTTCTTTGTATAGGTCTTTTACATCTTTTGTTAGGTTAATTCCCAAGTATTTGATTTTCTTTGGTGCAATGGTAGATGGGGTGGTTTTTTTTTTTAATTTCTTCTTCTGATTGATTCTTTGCATATATGAATGCTGTTGATTTTGTATCCAGCTACCTTACTGAATTGGTTTATTATTTCAATCAGCTTTTCTGCCGATTTTTCTGGGTTCTCTACATAGAGTATCATATCATTTGCATATGATGATAACTTTATTTCTTCATTCCCTATTTGGATTCCTTTTATGTCTTTCTCTTACCTTATTGCCCTAGCTAGGACTTCCAGAACTATGTTGAAAAGGAGTGGAGAGAGTGGGCATCCTTGCCTGATTCCAGACCTTAATTGAAATGGTTTCAGTTTTTCCCCATTGAGGATGATATTGAGGGTCTGTCATATATAGCTTGTATTACGTTGAGGCATGTTCCTTTTATACCAATTTTTTCCAGGGCTTTCATCATGAAAGGATGCTGAACTTTATCAAATGCTTTTTCCGCATCTATTGATATGATCATATGGTTTTTGTTTTTCTCTTTGTTGATGTGGTGGATTATGTTGATTGATTTTCGGATGTTGAACCATCCCTGTGCCCCTGAGATGAATCCCACTTGGTCATGATGGATGATCCTTTTTATGCAATGTTGGATTCGGTTTGCCAGGATTTTGTTTTGTTTAAAATTTTTGCATCTGTGTTCGTTAGGGAAATTGGTCTGTAGTTCTCTTTCTTTGCACTATATTTGGTTTTGGAATTAGTGCAATGTTTGCTTCATAGAAGTTATTTGGTAACTTTCCTTCTTTCTCAATTTTTTGAAATAGTTGAAAGTATAAAACTCAATTATAATGGTGAATGTATAGTTAATTCAATGTAAGTTAATATTGTCATAGTGCTAGGCAGATTATTTATACTCCAGTATAAAGACTAAAAGACAAAATATTTTTTAAATGATGATGAATAAAATACTGAAATAATGAGGAAAACACTAAAATAATGAGAAATAAAACCTCCAGGATCATCACAGTAGATGCAGAATAAAGCACACAACAAAATTCAACATCCTAAAAGCTCTCAACAAACCTGGACTGAAAGGAACACACTTCGACATCTTAAAGACTACATATGACAAGTATACAGCTGGCATGTTAGCCAACAGTAAAAAACTGAAAGCTTGTTCTGTAAGACCTGGAACAACACAAGGCTGTCCAGCCTCACCCCTTTCACTCAGATATGGAGTCCAGTCAGAACAGTCAGGAATGAAAAAGAAACAGAAGACAGCTAAATTAGAAAGGAAAAAGTAAAATAGTTTGTTTCCAAATATATAGCAAAATCTTAAAAGCCCCACCAGAAAGCTATTCGAACTAATCAAAGAATTTAGTAAAGTTGCAGGAAACAAAATGTATTTATAAAAATCAATTGTGTTAAAAAAAATCAGTTGTATTTCTATACACTAGCAACGAACTACAGAAAAGAGGAATAAAGATAAGTGTTGTATGGTATCATTTATATTTGGATTTTTTAAAAAAGCTGAACTCATAGAAAGAGTAGAATGGAGGTTGCTGGAGGTTGGGAGGTGGGAGAAATAGAGACTGATTAAAGGGTATAAACTTTCAGGTATAAGATGAAGAAAACTGAAGATCATATAATATGGTAGCTATCATTGATAATTCTGTATTGTATAAATTAGGTTTGGCAAGAGAGTAGAGCTTCAGTGTTCTCATCAATGAAAGAGAAGATACATATGTGAGATGATGGGTGTATTAATTAAGTTGACACTGGGAATCCCTTCATATGTGTATAGGTGTGTACCTCTATAACATCATGCATGTAGAATGATTCAAATAAGATTTTATTTGACTATGATTTTATTTATACCTTAACAAAATGGAGGTGGGCAGAGGGGAGGGTGTGAAGGGAATTGTGTCAGGATTACTACTTAAAAAAAAAAAAACACCAAAGGACTTTTGGGTAAAATAACCTACCCCAGAGAAACAGCTGTAGAGACGCAGCCTTGTGTACATGACCACGAGTCTGTTCTCAGTAGTCCCTGTGGAGTTGAGTCTTTTTACCTAAAGAAATGACCTCAAAAGGCACCTTTTCTTGTCTCACTCTCCCTGTTCCATCACTCCTACTCCCTAGAATCTGCTCCCAAACATGCCTTGAACCTAAATCCTGGTGAAAGACTCTGCAATGAACTCAACTGAAAACAAAACTCTCCCGTGGTCTTATATTGCTTGTAGGCAGATACTGATGGGCTTTACATGTTCCAGAGACAATGTTTTTTTTTTCTCATCTTTTCCCTCTTTCTCGAAATAAAGCAAACCAAAACAAAAACAATAAAAATGAACAAATAAAACTTCCGTTGTCAGAAAAACCAACTTTCATAGAAAATAACCAAAACATACAATGCATGGCATTGGATCACAAAGTGCTGAAAATTGTCCAAATGTAGAATACTATCTGGGCCAGCTCTCCTCATACTTCTAATGTTAACTCTATTTCAAGGGGAATGTGAAAGGAAGTAGCATTTTTATATGTGAAAGGCTAGATCAAATTCCATGAACTTTGTCATATTTGTGCATCCAAATCTAATGGGAAATTAAGTAACTCTGAAGCTCTGCACTGTCATCACCAGGAGTTCATCAGATGAGAGACTGAATATATATGTTCAACAGAAAACCTTCAGATCCACGCCAGAAGATGTTCCCAGCTGCATAAATGCCCAACTCAGCTACTAGTCCTTACAAATTAAGAAGCTCATTGAAAATTCAGGCTCCAGCCTGAAGCTGCATCCGGGCTCAGATGTTGAAATCAGTATCTCCTGCTGATCAAGCTGTAACACAGCCAAAGGAATAGGCCTGGCTTCCCACTTAATTCTCAGTGAACCCTTCTTCCTCTCTGCAGTGATGTGGCATTTAAAACCAAAGTCTATGTACATTATGAACCATTCCTTCTCAGGGAAAATGAGAGCAAGAAATCTACCTACTTCCATCTCAATCATTACGTTTAGCGTGTTAGATAATAAATGTCCCAGAAAAGTCAACAGAGGACAACCACATTATTTGAAATAATAATTAACAGGTAAGGACAGGTAATACATAATAAGACACGTAGCAAATGATAAGAGTTGCAGAACAGTCTGGAGAACAGGATTATGCTTTCAATTACCCCCAGCAATGCTACTAACAATGATAACATTATTATTATATATTGATATTAATATATTGATATTGACTGGATAAAAAATTAGCACATTTACCATTTAGAAGCAACGCTTGCATAACAGTGGTTTAATTCCAATCCCTAGAAAAACTGCTTTAACAGTCAATTGTGTACCTTTCAAAAGCTTTTAATCAATATATAAACATGTATAAGCATATCCTGTATTTTTCACATAAAGAAATTGTGTGTTTGGCATAATAACAGGTAATGTGCTTCTTTTAAATTCTTTTTTTAACTCTTGTAAGAACACTGCAGGAGATACTTTATTCAACTAGTTTCCTAATGATGGACATTTAGGTTGTTTATTATTGTCAATCTTTCACTCAGCCTGCTGCAACAAATAATATTTATATAGCATTTTATGCAACTGTGAGTACATATGTAAGAAAAACTTCTAGAAAGTAAAATTATTGAATTCAAAGTTGTATATATAATATATATTCATATATCATATATATTATATAGCATATTTAATATAATAGCAAAAAATATATATATTTTAAACTTTTGGCGATATTGTAAAATTTCCATCCAAAGAATACATTGAAGTAGAATTGCCAGGTCAAGTGGTATAGGCATTTTACTTTAAAAAAATATTGTGCCAATTTAAATTCCTAAGCAATATGGAAAACTAGATAATCTGAAAACTTTCCCTCAAGAGACATCCAAAGTATTAAATAATAAGAAGAAATATCTTATTTGAGACCTGGGGATAAATTCCCCAGGAGCCTGAGACAGAAAAAACACTGAAGCCAAGGGAAAAAGCAGGCCCTGAAGCTACAGAAGCCCAGGTAACTAAGACACTAGGTCTAACCTGAAACCAAGCCCTTGGGCCCACCAAGGTGAAAAACCAAGGTGGATTCAAGACCTCCTATGGAACTGGGATCCATAAGAACTACTACATCTGCCAGACCGGGCATGGTGGCACACACCTGTAGACGGCAGCCTAGGAAGTCGCGGTCAGGGCCATGGATTGCGGTTCGAGTCCCACCGGGGATACATACCGAGACCTAGTTCCAAAAAACTATAGCTGGGCGTGGTGGCATGCGCCTGTAATCCCAGCTACCTGGGAAGCTGAGGCGGGGGATTTCTTGAGTCTGTGGTACCCCAGGCAACGTAAGCCTGTGGTTCCACAGGCAAAAATAGTGAGACCTAGTCACAAACAAACAAACAAAAAGAACTACATCTGCCATGAAAATGAGGGGGGGTGGTAATGGGGGGCCCCTTCTTGGGGGAGCATGTGGTTGGATCTGCGCCCTGTTTGTGCTGATGGTTGGAAGACTCAAGCCAGGAAGAGATGGGAAGCAGGAAGCAAGGCATTGTGGCCTAGGGCCGAATTAGAGAGGAAGGTAAGGTAAGTGCACTGGGGGGCCTGTGGTGGGAAAAAGAACCCTAAGGGCAAGCAAGTGGAAGGGATGAAAGACAAAGTTGTGGTTTGTTTTTTTTTATCTGTGGTTTGGAAGCTTGAAGTTCAGCTAGAGTCTTCTTGCCCCATTTGTATCTGATATCAAAAAGATGAATTAAAAAAAATAACCAGTGTAAGGAAATAAAGCGAATTCTCTGTATTTGCCTGGTAGTATAGGAAGAAAAAAGGTGTATCCTGAGAATTTATAGCCACAAGCCTGACTGCAAATTAATTTGGGGTTCTAATTTATGCTGCCTCAGGCACCTTGGGTGACTAAAAGAATAAATGCAGAACCTCTCTGAAGACCCCTCTGAAGTCTCTGAAGAAAGTTACTGATGTCTTCAGTTGAGGCTGCCCAAGATTCCCAGGGGTAAACCTGGCATTGATTGTGAACTCATAATCCAAAGTTCCAAAATTCCACCAGGCAGGAAGAAACATTTTCCAACATGAATAGAAGCAGAGGAAAGAATCCTAATAGGCCTCTAGGATCTCCAGGAAATGGAGCAGTCAGATAATGACTATAAAATGAGTTTAATATTTTTAAAAACTTTAAGGCAATAATATCAGAAGCTCTATCTGAAGTGACAACATAACCAAGACCTGGCATATGTTCAAAAACAGTAAAACTTCTAAAATGAAAAACTATGATAATTGAATTTTAAAAGAATTGGTATTGAAGTACAATTTGTTTGTGTGTGTGTGTGTGTGCTTGATAGAGTAGGATCCCCCAACCCCCCCCCCAGTTTTAGTCAGTGTAGCATTCCCACATCAGAGCACTCATAGTTTTCCACCCATAGTCCATTGTGCTCCCCACTCCCATTCACCTGTTTTTGCTCCTCTCCTTCCCCCTCAAAGTAAAAACTCTATGGTCAGTTTTCAAGGGTTGGTTTTAAAGTTTATCGCTGACTTTTTTTTTTTTTCTTCTATATTTCACATATAAGTGACACCATCTGTCATTTATTTTCCTCCTTCTGGTTTATTTCACTTGATATAAGCCCATTTTTCATTAAATATAACAGAAGACCTAAAGAAGCATAGAGTCAGTTGTTGAAAAGAATTAGCAAACTGGAAAGCTCTGTAGTACAGATCTAAAGTGGAGCACAAAGTTATAAGGGTGAAAAATAAGAATGATGTTGAATGTGTGAGTATGAAAAAAAGACAAACATGTATTGTATTGGCATTCTAGATGGAGAAGGAAATGGGGAGAACTAGGAAATGCTTGAGGAGATAGTATGTGAGAGTTTTCCAGAACAAATAAAAGACTGCAGATTCAAGAAGCACACTAAATTATAAATGCTTTCATTGCATCTCAGCATAAATAATATTTTATGAAATACAACTGTATTTTCTAAGACAAAAAAATTAGGTAATATAATGTTTTGCCACGATCTTTAATGTCTGGTTAAATAGAGACAGCTGGGTCTCCTATCTGCTTCCACAGGCTGCTCCATATCACATGTCATGTGGTATGAAAAACCATAACTTGTGAGACAATGAGAATGAAAAAGGCAAATCCTGTCTTAGTTTTACTAAAATCAAGTATTGACCTTGCGGAACTTTTTCGAGTTTCTCCAGTTTCTTCATAGTTCTCTAGAGTATCCTTGAGATTCCCTAATTTAGAGCTGCCCCTATGAGGGGGACTCGGTCTCTCTCTCTCTCTCTCTCTTATGCACATTCTCCATGTATGCTCTACATGAATCACGACATTTCAGCCACTTAGAATATAATAAAATACACTTGAATTTAAAATAAGACTCAGCCCTTTTCCATGATTCAGAAGGTGTTTCCAATTTGCAACACCTTCTTTGTGAACATCAAGTATGGTGTGCTGGTATGTGCAGGATCTCTTGGATTATACTAGATATTTCTTGGTTCATAGGACAATAGGTGTATTGTTATCACTGTATGACTGAGTATGAGGTCACAGATGATTTTGATTCTCTATTATAAAACTGAGAACTTTCCTAGAAGTAGAGGATAAATCAATTGTCAGGAGATAAACACGTTGGCATCTCAGATTGGTAAGGAAACCCATGCAACAATTGATACAGGAAGACTGACTCTGGTGACCAGTGGAAGGGGATTAAAGGCTAGCTTTTAATTCCCTGGGAAAAGTCTCATTTACTTCACTTGAGTTAAATTTTGTTATCAAGTTTTCCTTAGCTGATCTGCATCTGATGTTTTTTATTTCTGATTTTATGTCATTAAAATTTTTGTCATTTGGTCCTTTGCCGAATCTGTTAAGGGATCAGAAACTTGTGTTCTCACCCACATTAAACAAATATATCCATACTTTTTTTTTCTTATTTATTTCATTATCTAAAATCTAAGCTGCAAGGCATTATTTCTGTAGTGCTCAAGAGAAGAACAGGTATAATAATCCATTAGGTTTCATACATCTCAATTGCAGTTAAAAAGGCTAATGTTCTATCTAAATATTTAGGTAAGTCCACAAGGCTTAACTCGTTTATTTCTCCTGAGTCATACATAGTATAAGTATTTACTTACTTATTTATTTGTTCTTTAAAATTATTTTTATTTTAAAAAATTTATTTATATGTAAATTTCACATCTTTGTAATCCCAGGGATTCACCATGGAATTCCCTGTGACTTACAAAATAATACACAGGAATGATTAAAAACACTTTGTTCTCCACCTCCTTACAAAAAGAATGAGATTTGTTCCAGTGAATTTTATCTACGATGCAGACATATATTGAGTACCTCCTTGGTACTGAGCACTTTGGTAGCCCCTGGGTTCCAAAGATAAATCAGAAACAGTTGCTGCCTTCATAGTCCAGTAGAGAAGGTAAACCTGAAGTTAAAATTGATTCAGAGTGTGATAAAGTCTGTAATCAAAGCATGGATGAGCTATGTTTATGGCAGAGTGATCTGTTCTACTTACAGAATCAAAAAAAGGCATTATCTCTGAGCTGGTCTTGAGGAGTAAGTTGGAGTTTTCTAGGCTGTCAAGGAGAGTAAGTATTTTCCAGGCAGAAAGAACTATTATGTGGGAAGGCCTGGCAGTCAAGAGGTGGCAAGCAGTTCAGTTTTGCAGGGCTGGAATGAGGGTGAAGATGGAGGACAGTTGGAAATGATACCTACAGAGAGTAGGTAGAAATTGGTTTCTCAAGGACCCGTAGCCAAACTAGGAAGCTGGCACTTTCTCCTAGAGGTCTCTGGTACAGATGTGCCCTGGAGCGGCAGCGGAATTCCCAGCCTGGCCTGCAAGTGGGTGGGAGAGCAGTCAGTTCCTGCTTGCTCCTACTACTGCTTTTGTAATAATCACTCAGGATAACATCTGCTTGTCTTAAGCTAAACTTCATTATTACTCAACTAGCACATGCCAGGTGCCAGGCCTTGTGCCAGACACTGAGTTCCTCCTGGGTACTAAGAACTTTGGCAGTGCTTCATACTAAGCACTTAGTACTTTGGCAGTGCTTAGTACTTAGTACTTTAGCAGTGTGTAGTACTAAGGACTGCCAAAGTGCACTAAGCACTTAGGGCTTTGCCACTTAGTACTAAGTACTTAGTACTAAGCACTGCCAAAGTGTACTAAGTACTTAGTACTACTTTGGGTACTAACACTTTGGATTACTGGATTATTATTATCTATATAAGTCATAGCCTCCCAGTGCAGAAAACACTTCTGCAAAAAATGTTAGGAGTCCACAGTTATCATTGGTGTGGCGCCATGTACATGCCAAACAAGATCAGATTTTCTTCTTACGAAGTCTTATTTTTGTTGTAATTTGGACAGAAAGTTTGTGTCCAGATTGGACAGAAAACAAAGGGCTCAAATCAACAGGATTTGAGGTACTTGGGATTTGAGGATGAAGGTGATAGCAGATTAAGATCCCCAGGCTTCTGGTGTATGAATGTGTCTCCCACCAATGAGAACCTCTGGGGCATTCGACTTTGGGGGAATTGTTGGAGGAGGAAGAGCCAGCGAAAGAGACTGCAAAGGAGGAGAGAACAGAAAGTAGAGTCCGTAGGGTTAGGATTTGGCAAATGGGGAGAACAGGGTGAATTCAGCAGGAGGGGTGTCAGCAGAAGCCAGATTGTCGTGGGCTGAGAAGTGAGTATGTGGTGAGAAAGTGGAGACGGTGAGATAAGATGCCGGTGGGAGGCTCAGGTTTATCAGTTTATGCAGGGGAGACATTCAGAAGGATGGAGAATTGAAGGCAATGCGTGCTGTGTGTGTGTGTGTCTGTGTGTGTGTGTGTGTGTGTGTGCGCACGCGCATGCTGGTATAATTTCTAAGGGAGATCCCCAAGAATTGGAGGCAATATGTAGTGTATATGTTCTGGTATAATTTCTAAGGAGGCCCCGAGAATTGAAAGCAATGTGGTGAGTGTGTGTGTGTGTGTGTGTGTGTGTGTCCTGGTATAATTTCTAAGGGAGGTCCCTGAGAAAGTGGGAGGGAATTAAATTCTGACAAGTCTTTATTAAGAAGCCCTACACATAGAAGAACCTGATAGGAATGTACTCAGCCCATATATGTACATGTGTCTGCATAACCACATCATTGGGATATTGGGTGGGAGGCCAGTTTATTGAGAAAATTTTGAAAATCAGTTTTAGTTTTATCAGGTCACTGGAAGGTTTGTAGTGTCAAGGTGCTATGGCATGTAAGCTGTACCTTTGTAGTTATTAAATTTCTCTATTTAGGACAGTCATATTTCAGCACTCCAGGGCCACCTGTGCTTAAGCCTGATACCTTAATATTCTGTTCTGGAGTCCTCAGAAAAACACATTTTTAGCATGGGCAACTCCAGAAGAAATTTTTCCTCTTTTACCTTATTAATCCCTTTATCCTTGTTGGCTCTGAATTTTCCATGAGTCACTTGAAACTGTTGCCCCTCTCCCTTTAAATGGATTTCATCACATTCCACAATGGGGTTTCATTTGTCGCCTATGGATCATCCACCTTCTAGATGAAATATGACCTTCTGTCTCCCAGCTTATTATGGATGCTGGTGACCTTCGAGAAACAAGCCAGAAGTGATTAGCCTTTGAAATGACTTGCAAATAAAAATGGCATCATCTCTCTAAATAGTTGCTGTTGACGTTGTGCTTTAAAACATACTGGATATGTAAAACCTTACTAGCTAATCTCTCCTGCCTGTAGATTTGGTGATAAGGGGGAGGGATGAGTAGGTTCGATTGATATATAGCTATGAATGGGGTGAGGGGTTTACAGTCTGTGTTTGTTCTTCTATTTGTTGCTAATTTCCAGTGTGGGTGGGAAGAACTAGATCTCATATGTTGGAATGTGAGATTCTCACTCTGCAGAGAGTAATACAGCATCCACAGGTAGTTCATAGGAGAATGCAATACCTCTTTAGCAATTAAGAGGAGGTTCAACCTAATATCATAAAATAATCCTGACAGTTGGGCTTATTAAAATATGAAATGGCCCTTGGGGAGAGCTTCCCTTGGCACGGAATTCACCTGGCCAGAGTATTTATTGGTGATTACAAAGCATGACTAGGTCAGCCAGATAGAGAGGTACCAGACAGGGCTTGTGGTGTTTTTATAGGTTTTGACATTGGCTTGAGACCAAAGACATAGAACTGTCTGACTGCTATCTTCCTCCCACCTTCATATAACCAAAGAAACTTGTTTGTGGTTTCTTCAGCACATCAACCCTCCCCTGGGAACTCTTCCTAAACATGTGCTGTTACAATTTCCAGTCTCTATTCTCTGGTTGTGAGCATCCTAGCATTTGCTGATATATCTTCCACCAGATGCCATCTCTCTTGGTTTTTATTTTTCTCTAAATATATAGAATATAGTTTTTTCTAAACATCACGCAAATGCTAGCTTAACAGAGGACAGGACAAAAGCTACTGTGCTATCCATTGTGAAAAGAACTAATCAAAGCAGCTTTTTAATTGTTAGAGTAATGATTTAGATGTGCAAAAAATCCTAAAGTTAAATTGGCATGACTAATGAATTAAGCAAAGCTCACAATTGACAAACATAATTAGCGTGTACAAAATTGAAACCATATCCTGGTCCTCTTAACTTGCAGCCAAAAAAGACACTGTGAAGCAACTCAAATCCCCAATTCTCAGATTTAGGTTTGTTATGCAGAACAGTTAATTAAAGAACATTCCTGAAGATCTTCCTTTTTTTAAAACAGAATTCTCTTGAGTTTTGGCATATTTGATCATAACTTGGGTGGATAAATTTTATGTAGTAGAAAGTGGAAAAGTAGAAAGTGT
Organism: Uropsilus gracilis; assembly: GCA_004024945.1. NCBI lineage: Eukaryota > Metazoa > Chordata > Mammalia > Eulipotyphla > Talpidae > Uropsilus > Uropsilus gracilis. The sequence continues at coordinate 31,819 of PVHY01005169.1, read as the reverse complement.
GAAGAGTGGAAATCTTCTCAAGGAAAGGAAAAGATACCTGTATCTATCATGTCTACCATTCTTATCAGTCACCTATAATCTAACACCTGTCTTATCTATCTTTCCATAAATTAGGAAATAGACACAGCTTTCTCTGGAAAAATCCGCACAGTGTCAAAATAACCGAGTCTCCCAGAGTCCCTCTAAGCCAGAGACTTCATGCTCATTCAGTGTGTGGCTCACTGGCAGAGTAGTGTTCGGGTACCCAGGGAACATTCACTTCCTTGATAACCTGGACACCGTCCCCTTCCCTTACAACCAAGACGTTTTAGTTGGACTAGAGACCAGTATCTAGGACATCATATTCTGTTCCCATAGTGAACCCTCAAACATTTCTGCAAAATCAGGTCCTCATCATTAAGCCATTACTGCGTGACAGTAATAATCCTCGCTTATATTGTTTTCCCTAGATAAAGAATATACCTAAAATATATGTTGCATTTATTTTAGACTTTTTATAAATTCTACACAAATACTTGTGCTTATTTTAGTGCATTTCCTTCTAGTCCTTTTCAACTGCAGTAGATATTCATTTGCACACTTAGGGAGACATTTTCCTAAAGTCTCTCTAGAAGTGGGGTTATTGGATTGCATATTATGCACACTTACCAGTCTATGAAATATTGTTGTCCAATGTCAGGGTGCTTCTACTTGTGATATATGAATCCTCCACATCTTGCCAATACTGTTCATTCTCAAGTCTTTTAATTTTTTGCCAGTTGGATGAGTTTCTCTGATGACCTGGGAAGTTTAGCACCTTTCCACATGTGCTTAATGAGTACTTGAAATGTAGCAAGTCTGGGTTGTGCTGTAAATACAAAATACACACCAGATTTTAAAGACTTAATATTGAAAAAGGATATAGACTACCTAATTATTCATACTTTCTATTCATTACCTAATGACACATTAGTAATTTGTGTACATTACATTAAATAAAATATAGTACTAAAATTATTTTCTGTTTTTTCACCTTTTTCAAGGTACATGCTGGAACAGAGCCGTAGCTCTCAAGCATTCCTATTGAACATCCCTGGTTTAGAAACTTCCTTCTAATGGTAAATAATTATGGACTAATGTCATATCATTATTTGCAAATAAATATTGTGAATGAACTTTGCTTTATTGTGTCTTCAGTAGGAATCCTTCCAAAGGTTCATTTTTATTTCTGATGTTTGCACTGGGTTTTTTTTAGCTATTCAGAATTATTATTATTATTATTACTAAACTTTATTTTCTTGCATTGTTGTTCAGTATTTGATTTTTCCCACAGGCGGAGCCCTCAAAAATCTCCCACCACCACATCACCTGTGAACTGTCTGCAGGGTCCCTGGTGCTCTCCCCTCCCCTGTTTTGACTTCCTCCCTTTTCCTTCCCTGCTGGATGCCTCAGATCTATAGTTTACCTGCAAAGATTGACTCTTTTATTTTCTTTTTGATCTTTTGTCCAGTTTCCCTATATTCCTCCTCTTAAGTGAAGCCATCTGATGTTTTCCACTCTCCATATATGACTTACTTCACTGAACATCAGCCCTTCCAGCTCCATCTATGTTGCTGCAAGTGGCATGAGCGCATCTTTTTGAACAATGCATAGTATTCTATCACACACAGATACACATACACATACACATATATGCCGCATCTTCTTGATCCACGCATCTGTTTTCTGGGCATTCAGGTTGTTGGCATATCTTATATGTTACTAACAGTGTATTGTTACTAGATTAAAGAGGTTCACTTCTACTCCTGCTTTGCTGACTGTGATGATTGTGACTGAAGATTAATTGGTACTGTTTTGACTGTGATGTCTTTTAGGATAATCATATAATTTGTTCTTTTAATATACTAGTGTAGTCATCTGTGCTGGTTGATTTTGTGTGTGCACAACCACCTTGGTATCCTGAGATAAACCTCCCTTACCATTTTATTATTTTATATCTTGCTGAATTTCATTTCCTTAATTTTTTCCCATTACTTATGAATTTTATAGGTACATCTATAAATAAGATTGCTGTATAGTACTGATTATCTTGTATTTTTCACACCATAATTGTGACTGCTTATAGTTAGCATTTTTTTTCAGTTAAGCTCTTTGTAATACCAAGACCTTTCATGCACTCCCTCACTGATTACCCATCCCCCCACTCCCCAATCTCATAAGGTGGATTCTATTACCACCCCCATTATACAGAAGAAGAAACAAGGTAACTTGACTAATGGTGGTATTCCATTTTAACTAAAATGGCAGACAAGCTTCCTCAAGAAACCCTCTCCATATAAACATCTGAAATACTGAATAAAACATTAAAAATATCTTTAGATGAACCCTTAGATTCCCTGTTGATTTGAACCCTTCAGCTTCAATGTTTATATATCCTTACTGAAGAGCAGGAGAGAAAGCTGAGGTGCCCAGCAAGGTGGGGTGTTATATTAAACACCTCCAGGCTAGGTCCAGGACCCTGGAAGGTGACTCATATCATGATTAAATTGGAAAATATCTGTCCTCTCTGTATTACCCAGGGAGGGAAAAAGAAAACTTGCCTATTACACCCTTGGTGTTAGGGAAAGAGCTGAGGGAGCAGAGGGGCAAAGTACCAGCATTAATAGTGCCACATCCAAAGAACACTTGGAGAGAACTAGTATTTTCACCGTCATTTTGTTTTATATCTTTTTCACCCCCTGATGTAGTCTCCTCCTTGACCTTTGGGTATGTAAAAAGGTGCAATTTTTATTTCCAGATCTAAGGGTATTTTCATTTCCATTCTCTATTTGAATGTAGTTGCAGTGAAGTGAGAGCAAACAAACTGTAAGCTATTGATGTTTTGAAATTGATGTTTTGAATTTTGGCTCCGTTATACTTTAACCACTGATTTTTGGTAACTGTGCATGGCTATATGAACAATGTATCTGTCTGTTTGGACTTAGAGTTTCTGTCCTGTTTGCTAATTGTGTTGCCTGATTCTCTGATGGGCCAACTTCAGAGAGCCTGTGAGAATCTCCCACTGTAAATGTAGATGTATTCACTTTCCTTGGTGATTGTAACAGTTTTTCATTTCTAGATGTTTAGGCTGTGTTTAGCAGATGGATGAAAATTCATGATAAAAGGTTCATGAAAAAGTTCATAAAAGTTATTGATCTCCTATAAATGTTTTAAAAAATCACATACAATTGAAACTCTTTATCTCTGTTCATGCATTTAGCCTTAAATTGCATTTCATCTGCTATCAATTGCTCAGTGAAATTCTTTTGATTTAGTATTTCCCTGATCTCTTTATTTATCTCTTTATATTCAACATTTCTGTTTTTGTTTCAGAGATCTCTTGAAAATAACCCATCTCTGATTGCTTGCTTCTATCCACAATTGTAGGAACTTTCTGCGTCCAGTTTAATGTGTTTTCATTGATTGTGATTAATGACAGAGTTGCATCAATTTCTACCATTCCATGTTATTTTCTACATATCATGACTTTTTATAAAAAAAACTTTCTTACTTTATTCTATATTCAGACATTTTTATTATCCTGACTTCCACCTCCACCCCAGCACTTAGAAAATTTTATAATCTGTTCTTTAATAACTTCTTGTTATTTTAAACAGACACAATAAGCTTTCTACCTAAACTCTGTCTCTTTTCCTTTACTCTTCTTCTGGACAGATAAAGAATTTAGCACTTTATTGACACTTAGTTTACACACATATATATATATATATACACATACATATATACATATATGTACATACACAGATATATAGAGATATGGAATTTTAGTTTTACCAGATTTTAAAAACACAAAACTAGTTGTGATTAATATTACCATTAACAGCCAGTTGTTGAGTTGATTGTTGATTTACCAATATATCTCATTAATTTATTTGCTGATGACATGCCTCATCTACTTCTTTCTACTGTGCTCATTTTTCTTTCTGTTGAAGTAGATCCTTTCATAACCTACTGTGGTAAGATCAGCACTCGTATTGCTTCACATACAATTCTTGTTTTTCCTTATCATTTGGATTTCTCTACTGTCTCCTAGCATCAGCTTGCCTGCAAGAACCCTTCTTTCAACCTAATAACTGCTTGATTACAGGTAATCTGTCTTCTCTCTTGGCCGCATTTAGGATTTTCTCTTTATCCCTGCTGTTCTGAATGTTCACGATGCTCAGCTTACATGTGAGTTTATTTTTGTTTTCTTATCTCAGCAATTAATGAAAACATCGAAGATGTATGTCTCTTTTCTCTCCTCCACCTGGAAAACTCTTAGCTATTATTTCTAGTGGTGTCTCTGCACCATTTCCTCTATTCTCTTTCTAGAGTGATGTAGCTCTTGGAATTCTCTTACTTTTATTTTTCTAGCTCTTTGTCCTTTTATAATATCTTTTTATTTTGAATCAATTATTATTATTTTTACATTTTCAAAGGACAGTTTTATGGGGAAAATGAGAAAGGAAAAAAGAGATACTTGCATCTCACAGGGGAGCGACTTAAGAACTGGTAACTTGCTTTCCCCCAGACAACCTGAGCATACTCTGATGGTGGGGGCTCTCCATTTCTCCAGTGCACATCCTCGCTGTGAATTACCAAAGTGAAAACTGGGCAATTCCTACCACCCAGTTCTCAGATCCCAGTTCCTCTCCGGCTGTCCCCGTATGTCCATTATAGAGAATGCCTCTGGTGCAGACACCTCTTGCAACTTACCTTGTCAAGTCCCTCTAATCGCCTTCCTTCTTGAGCTGTTTCCCAGTTCTTGATTCTTCCAAAGAATTAGAGATGAGTTTGTCTCTAAGAAGTTAGTAAACTGGTCCTTGGTTTGCGTTTGGTGATTGAACTCAGGCTGAGTATTTTGGCAGGAATCACACTCAGTTGATGCTGCGTTTCTTGTCAGTGTATCTTGCTCATGGTGGTGGTAACTTTGATCATGACCCATAAGCAGTAAGCATTTGTGGAGACACTCTGATGATGGCAATTTTCTGTTGCTCAGCGTACTTCTGACCAGTAATTTAATAGCCATCAGTCTTGCTGTAGGGATCAGTACTTTGATATTTGCCTGGTGGAGATGTCTTATTATCTTTACGCCTTCTGCAGTTGTTAACATTCTACTCTGAGCAAAAGCTGGACCTTCTCTTCTTTGCACTATTTATTTATTTTTATTTTTGCTTTTTAAATACATTTAAAAATAAAATGTGATAAAATGTATAGAATACAAGTGTTGCCATTCTAGTCTTATTAAGTCTGTAGCATTCATCACATTCACATTATTGTGCAGCCATCATCACCTTTCATCCCCAGAAATGCTTCCATTTTTCCCAATTATAGTGTTGTACCCATCAAACATTAATTCCCCATCTATCCCGATGAATCTGCTACATATGGATGTCACATGAGAGAAATATAACAGCGTTTGCCGTTTTATCACCCACCTGCCCCTTACTTATTTTTGCTCAGTCTCTTATTTAGATAATTATGACTCATGAATATTTATTATATACTCTATGGACTATCATCTCTTCTTATTTTACTTTTTTGTTATTCAAAACAGCTTTGGCCATCAGGAGCACCTCAGGTAGCTGTCTATAGTCTTTGACCACGTCTATCTTTTATTTTTACTTATTGAATGTTTCTTTACTTTTCCACACCATAAGGTTTCCAGCTCACCTAAAATTTTTCTTGTCCCAGCTCAGGAACCACTCACCTCCATGCATCTCTGATCCCTTTCTCTGGAGAATGTTACCTTGAGACAGAATCTGGGTACCAGGTGTTGGGTATCATTTCCTACATAGAACTAGGAAATGCATACACATGTTTATGAATGTATGTATGTTTGTGTACATTCATCTCTCCATATACTAAAGCCCGTATCTATGTGGGTTTTAGATATGTGTTTCAAATAGATATGGATTTTAATATACATATATTAATGTATATTATATAATGTATTATACTAATATAATGTATACAATAAAGTATATTAATGTAATATATAATAGAATATATACAATATACAAATAATATATTAATATAATATAGTACACATGTTATATACATATATTAATGCATATATTAGTGTGTATTGATATGCATATAATAATATATGTATATTATGCATATATTTTGATGTATGTTGATATTATGTATATTATATAAATATGGGTTTTAATATATATTAATGTATATTATATAATGTATTATACTAATATAATGTGTACAATAATGTATATTAATGTAATATATAATAGAATATATACAATATACAAATAATATATTAATATAATATAGTACACATGTTATATACATATATTAATGCATATATTAGTGTGTATTGATATGCATATATTGATATATGTATATTATGCATATATTTTGATGTATGTTGATATTATGTATATTATAATGATATGGGTTTTAATATACATATCTATATGATACCTCTGATTCCAGGTTAACACCACAGTCTTTGTGCACTCCTGTCTCTTTTCCTAAGTGATAACTTTTCTCTGATAGTGGAAAGGATGGATCTCATTATCCACAAAATAGATATTACCAGGAAATTTTACCATAGTCCTGAGAGTCATAATAGGTATCACGCTCCTCTCCTCACCACCATTTCCCATGACTGCTTGTCCTTTACTACAACCAGAAAGTAACCATGGGCATTAGTTATTATTTTGTCCAAAGAAGCTTGATTGATGGTTGAATTTAGGCTGTGCATTTGGGCAGAAATAGCACATAATTAATGCCGTGTCTCTCTTGTCATTGTGTCTTGACAATGTTTCTTGACTCAGAAAGTAAAAATAAAAAAGATGGACCTGATCAAAGAATATAGACATCAGCTGGGCTTGGTGGCACACACCTGTAATCTAACTACTGGGAGGCAAGAGGTCAGGGATTGCTTGAATTCGTGGGCTCAGACTACTCCGGGCAACATAGCAAGACCTGGTCTTGAAAAAGCAGCTGGGTGCAGTGGTGGACACCTGTAATTCCAGCTGCCTGGGAGGTTGAGGCTGGGGATCATTTGAGTCCCCAGGATTGGGACTACCCCAGGCAACATAGTGAGACCTAGTCTCAAAAAAAGAATATAGTCATCAACCCAAAGGAGCACCTGATGGCCAAAACTGCTTTAAACAACAGAAATACAAAATAATAATAAAAGATGATATTCCAGAGTATATAATAAATATTCACGAGTCATAATGATCTACATAAGAGACTGAGCAATGTCCCATTCTTTTTTACTTGAAGGTGAATACTGTGGATTCTCTTATTATGCTTTGTGCTTTTTTTCTTTCTAATATCTCCTGCATATTACTCTATGTCTGAGAGCTCTCCCTGTCTTCCTTGTAGCTACATATATGCAAAACTTCTCCATAGGAATACATCATAGTTTTTCTAACTATTCTTCTACAGGTAGGTACTTAATTGTCTCCAGTATTTTGCAGTCACATTATCACAATGAATAATCTTTGTGATTCTGTGTGTTTGTTTTGTTAGAAATGAATCTTCAGGCTATATTTCTAGAAGCAAAATTGTGGGTCAGAAGATCCACAATAGCGCAATGTAGTTGTGGTACAGCCAGAGTCCCCTCTGGAAGGTTCCTATCAGTTTGCCTTCCCATTGGGAATGTACAAGAAGGCTTATTTCTTCATATTCTTGCCAAAATAATAATAATTTCCACTAATTATTATTAGTAATAGCATATGCACACTGATTATACCAGTAAATGAGAAAAGGTATCTCAGTACTTTCATTTGCATTTCTCTAATCATGGGTGAGTTTGATTACCTTATGCTTAAGGGCCACTTTAGAATGTGTGTGTGTGTACTCCTGTAAAGATGTCTTTTCATGTGTTTATCCATCTTGTGTCTTTCAGAATGTGTATAGTAGTTTATTTCCCTTGTTTCAATTGCCGTATCAATGGCTGCTCTGTTTCCTTACTTACTAGCATCTTGCTGTAGTGTTAACTTCCTGAGTATCTCCATTATTTCGATGTCTTAATATTTCTATGTCTTAGTCATCTATGCTCCCTGTTCATGGTCGATTTTGTAATCACTTGTTGGGTCACCTGGAAAAGAATCTTGTCAATAGGGACACTGGCCTATGCTGGAATTCAGGACAGGAATGACCGAGGTGGGTCCATCTAGGACTCACTGGTCTTAAATGGAAGCTCTTACGTGGAAAACCTGGTCAGTCATTAAGGAATGACTTGTTTATAGTCTGTTTCATAATAAGACTAGACTGGTGGCAACATGAGTGGTGAGAAGAGTCAAGGGCTAAGGTGATCTGCATGATCTACATGGGCAAAACCCAGGGCTGAGCTGTAGGAGAATGAGAATGAGCTTTGGCTTTGACACCAGACAATTTGAGTTTGCAGCTCTGACATCTCCTGGCAAGCTGAGTCTCAGCTTCTCATATGTCATAGATACCAGTTGTACCCACCTCAGGGTTGCTGTGATGATCAGAGATGATGCACATATACCACAAGATGCATGATGTAGAGATAAAGATATACAGTCCTATCATATCCCATTGACCACACTGTAGACTGTGACACAGAATAAGACAGACTTGAATAAACCAAAATAGACACAGAATATGCACCTGTGATGCTTCATCCATGTTCTCCTGCTCTTCTCCATTATCCTGGAATCATGATGCACCTTTTATTTTATTTTAATAATACTTTTATTTATTTGTATTTTACATCATTGTATTCCCCAGGATCCTCCCACCACCATGTCATCCATGGACTGTCATTCCAATCCTCTCCCTGACCTCTCCCACTGGCCCCTTCCCCTCCAGCTGTATGCCTTAGTTTTGTTGTTAACTTGTTTTGACTTTTCCTCTTGCCCTTTTGTTTGTTTTCCCTATATCCCATCTCTAGATGAGACCGTCTGGTTTCTGTCTTTTTCTTTCTGACTTGTTTCTGCTAGTATGATTCCTTCTGGGTCCATCCATGTCATCACAAATGTTTCACATTTGTCTTTTTTAATTGATGAATCATATTCTATTGTGTAACTATACCACAGCCTTTTCAGCCATTCATCTGTTTGGGGGCATTTGGGTTATTTTCATGTCCTTGCAATTGTTTGTAGTGCTGCAATAAATATCTGGGTACAGGTGTCCTTTTGTATTGGTGTTTTGGTCTCCTTTGGGTAGCTCCCCGCAAGAGGAATTGCTGCACCTTTTAAGCTTTGGGGTTGTAGAGGTCACCTGATTATTGCTTCTCAAGGTTGGAGTTGCCTTCAGGAGCTGGTGGTTTCTAGTGTGGGGCCAATTACCACAAGTTTTGGTGCCTGCCTGGGATCTAACGGAGGGTGAATCCTATACATTTGAGGGATCATCTTCATCTTCACAGGTAATTTTTCCCCTGGGTCTTCCCTGTGCTTTGGACTTTTGATTGAATCCTTGACAGTTTGAGTTGCAGGAGACAATGATGGTTTTGTTTGGTGAGTAGCCAGTGGTTGGGAGGCAGGATTGAGAGACAAGTCATGCTTTGATCTATAGTCTGTTGGCTAAGGATTCGGGCACTTATAGAGGTGTCTAGCAGGAGTGAGCACCAGGGAAGAGCTACGTGATTGATTTGTGGGTTATCTTAAATATGTACATGAGTGACTGAAATGACAAGGCTTTAGATAAGGCTGGATAACATGATAATTTGTACAGATGAGGAAGGGGTCACAAGGCAGCACCCTGTTCTCTATTCCGGGAACATAGAAGCATAGAGTTGGGAATCTAGAATAGCAAAGCTCACAAAGACAAAAGTGTGATGGGAATGGCTGGGAAATCCTAGGGATTCCCCTTCAAAGTTTGAAATGAAAGGACTGTCATTTAGTAAACAAACATTAGCTCCTGCTGACAGTGATTAAGAAAAAGGAAGGACAAAGGGAGGGACTGTGATTAAGGAACAAAATTAATCAATAAAGTGAGACAAAAGGAAGGTCAGAAAGTCAAACAAGTTTTATCTAACTTAATTCAAGACCTCTGGTCAGATTATCACTGGAGATATAGGATACTGTGATTAAGTCAAGTGCATGGAGAACCTTGATTTGCCAGGTTAACCATTCCTCTTCTCTCCTGTAATTTTCAGTCAATCATGTAGGGAATTGAAGTTTGCTGCTTGGAGTTTCATCTTCATTTATTTCCTGGCCCTGCTTGTGAAGAGGCCACTCAACCTCAAAATAACCGAATGACAGAAAACCAAGGGCATATGGAATAGCTTAAGTGCCTGGCCTAAATAACCAGCCTTTGAATAATCAGGAATGGGGAGCATTCTAATACAGGCAGAGTCATCAAATGTAGAGGTTGTCATTTGTGCATCTAGAAATGAAGTTAGGTAGTTTGAGGACACTTTAGTTTTCAACTGAGCCATGAAGGAATTGGTACTGGGAGCAAAGGGGAAAGGAACCCCCTTTTGCTCCATTGACTATGGTGGGGGATGATGGGTGTTTCAGTGGTGAGCATGTTATGGTAACATGCTTCTACAGAGGGGTGAACTTATACCCCCAAATCATACAAAATGTTGTAAACCATTGTCACCTCAATCAAATTAGTACAATCTGAAAAAAAAATAAAAAGAGTCCCTTAAACAAAGGCTCAACCAGGACCCAGTTGGAGCCATTACCTGAAATCATTGTACTCACTGACTTACAAACCTAAAGACTCAAATAAATACTCTGATTTTATTTTTAAAAAATATATTGAGCCTGCATTTTCTAAACATCTCGATCTATATATCTAGAAACTAGGATGGAACAAACAAGAACACCACTGTGGTGACCACAGGTGCTATTGCGGTAGAAAGAAAGTCCTCCCCCCATTTTATTCTGAGGGCTGCAGTGTGCCATCCTGAGTGGCTTTCATACTTACTCCATCTTGAGACATATATTTGACTGACTGCCAATTATAAAAGTGAAAGGACTTATCTGGATTCTTACCACGTAACAAGATTACAGTGTTATGTTTATTTGTATGTAAAAAACAAAACAGAACACTAACCAGACAAATGACTTATTTAAAATGCAGCATGTGGGTGAATTGGTTAAAGCAATAACAGCAGACATAGCCCTTGTGATTCTCTGAAATTTGTTTTTAATTTTTTTTGAGACTAGGTCTTGCTATTTTGCCCAGGGAACTGCAGGCTCATGTTGCCCAGGGTACCACGGACTCAAGCGATCCCCAGCATCAGCGTCCCAGGTAGCTGGGATTACAGGCAAATACTACCATGACCAGCTGTTTTTGGAGACCAGGTCTCACTATGTTGCCCCAGGTACATCTCGAATCTGCGGATGCAAGCGATTCCTAGTCTCGGCCTCACTCCGTAGGCTGCGATTAAAGGCACGTGCCACCGTGCCTGGCCCTGAAATATGCTTTTTTCTTCCTCTGTAGTTTGCTTCCACGTGTTCAGCTTTGATTTTATGTCTCTTCATAGTTTCACACCTTTTTGGACTCTACATGTTAGAGACAAAGGGTGAGAGAAAGAGAGAGAACTAAAGAGCTAAATATGGCATTGTGGAGCTCGAGTTATTTTGGTTAACAATTATGATTTCTAACTTGTGTGAACTACAGCTCCAAGTTCACAGAATGAGTTTGTGATTCGCTAGTAAAACCCAGAAGGCAATTCCCACCTCAAGTATCCTTGAACAAAGAGAAACCAGGTGGACTACGATTTGAACAGTACAAGTATCCCCAAATGAACAGAAACTCTTTAAAATTAATCATCTTTGGGGATTGGGAGGGGAAACTATTTACAAGCTTAGAAAATGTCAGGCTCTGTTTAGCATGCCTCAGAAGAGAGCAGACCACAAAAGCTGAAACTTGCTTTTAGAGACTCCAACCCTTGAAGAGGGTGTTTTCCTTCTAGAGAAAGAATTGACCAGAAGACCCTTGTGTCGTTCAGCCAGGCAAACCTTAGCTGGAGGCTCACACATGAGGGAACCAATGCCAAAGAGGAAAATTGACCCTGTCTCCATGAAGTGATTTGGAAAGAGCTGTGTATGGGTAGAGCCACAAGCATGGTAGTGGGAGCAGTGTGACGGCATGTTCTGGGTTGGGTCACACTGGGCACCCAAGGGTGGCTTACATTCCACATGTGTTCTAGATTTTCTCCTTCTGGGAAATTGTGTGACAATCAGTAGTCAAAAGCCAATGCCTTTGGTCTAGCATAGTGCCCCATGGTTGTGGGGCATAGACATCGATTAAGAGATAGGCCTTAGATAAAGGAACACCTTTATCTCTCTCATCCATCAGAAGTGGATGCTGGGAAGTCTCTTATCTGTGACAGCAGCCCCCTAAACTTCTAGGAATGTCCCACCAAAGGATACATATCCATGAATGATAAAAGTATTTACCCCCACAGGTATTTTTCCTCTTTAGGTAATGAATCCCCCATCCTCCTGCCATGTGTCACATCCCATGCGATCCTGGGTTTTTTCCCCTTCCTTATTGCCCTCATTGTGATCATTCTTTGTCAAGGTATAAAAGGGTCTTGAAGCTCACAGTAAAGCAGACTTAGACGTGCTCCCAAGCCCCGATCTGTGAGCTGGACTTTAAACACTGTCAATCTTTTCTGTCTCATTCTTCTTTTCCCACAAACTGCTCCTAACACATGGTCAGTGGGGTGGGCAGGATTGTTCAAACAGGGTATTGGGACAAGATTTGCCAGTCTGTGATGTAGTCAAACAGGAGTTAGGGTAACTCTTAGACTACTGGTTTGTAATTTCTTTTAGCTGGGCTATCTCATTGCCAGTAGACAATCACCTTTACCCTGTCCTCACCAAGTGAGTCTAGCTGATAGAAATTCCTACCGCCTTGGTGGTTTGCCAGCAACTCTAAACCCTTTGGAAATTCAGTTTAAGATTTACATTCCCGCCTTGTCATCCTTAAATGTCCTGCACATAGTAGACATGTTGGTATAGTTCTGATATTTCTTTTTTATTATTTTCCCAATACATTCCTTCTACTTAATTTGCTTATATTTTTCAGCTCGTTTTCCCAACTAGATAGTGGCTATTTATATTCAACTTAAAGAAAAATTCTTACCTAGCAGCTAATAATGTATCTGGGGATGTTAGGAACCCAGCAGATGGTACTTCTTCATTCAGTTCATTACTGATATTTTAAATGATGTTGTGTGCTTGAAAACCTTCATTTTCTTTAGCTAGGTGCTCTGAAGAAGTTGGTTTCTTGAGTCAGACCACACATACAGTGGTGAGGATGAGGCTTTGACTGTAAGGAGCAAAATGAAAACCTCTTTTCCTACAGCTGGTTTCCATGGAGCACCTTACTTTGCACCCATGTAAATGTCATCCTCCCAAGACATTTCTCGTCCCTGCCTCCTACTGTCCCGCAGATTCCCACTTGAGCTCTGCCACGCAGCTTGGAGAGAACTGGCAGTGCCATGAGCAGAATTAATCTCCTAAATCCAGTGTGTGGCTTTTGGAGTGGACCAGGGCAGAGGAGGACAGAATTGTTGTTATTCATACAGTTAACTGACTTCCCTGAAGCTGATGTGGTTGCAAATAGGACGCCAGCTACTGCTCTGGGTGAGCTGGTTTTAGTCCCTCCGCTGTGTTTTGTCCAGCCTGTCGCCTGCCCTTGGCAGCCCCCGCAGGATACACCGAAGGCCCAGATGGTCACTGAAGCAGAGACTGCCATTGAGATCCCCCAAAAGCTGAGTGGACGCTCCTTCTGCCATCAGAAAAAAAAAAAATTGTGTTTAACATCCACCGTAAATATGAGCCATGTTAGGAGTTGTGTGTGGAAAAGGAGAAGAAATGAGACAGAAGAGATTGATAGTGATCTGTGGGGCCACAAAATGGGGATCCTGGGAAGCATGTCTAGGTCCAACTTTAATGAAGTTATACAGATCCTCATATACCCTCACAATGAGCTAATGAAGTAGCAAACCTGATTTTCAAAGGTGTACATGACATACAGCAGGGAGGATGCGTGATAACAGAAGTCACCTCTTGTGGGGATCATCATTATCTATTGGCCATATGTCTCCTGAGACATTCCAAAGAGGTTAGGAAGCTGTGTCATAGGTGAGAGACCTGCTGTTGACCACCCTCTAGTGTACCAGAGGGAGTGAGACAGGTAAAAGGTTTTCCTTTTATCTGTGGCATGTCTTTCAACCTGCCAAGAGTTCAGCCCTGTTCAGGAACTTTCCATCTTCCCATGGCTACTATGACTCCCTGATCAGTAGAGGTGCTGGCTCTGGGCATGCATGGAATTGTCAGTTAGTACAATCGCAGTCACCATGGCCATTCAGGTTAAGCCTTGAAATGATGTGGTTAATAAAGAGATTTTATAGATATGATTGATCAGCACAATATCCCTTATGTGTAGGACAGTGCTCTGATACTTTGTCTGTGCTGGTTATATTGCTTGGTGCCCTGTGTCTCCAGCTCATATCTCATCTCATCTACTAGATAATAAGGCACTTGAGATGAGTGTGCATACCTATTTCCTTATTTATTTTGTTTGCATATTTACATCGTTGTTTTCGCCAGGGTTCTCCTACCACTATGTCACCTGTGAACCATCATCTTGATCTTTCTTGCTTATTCCTCCTCTGATTCCCCCACCTCCCTAACTGTGTACTTTATTTCTGTTGTCATCTTGTTAGTTTCAACTTTTTTCTTGACCTTCTGTTTGTTTTCCCTATATCCCGCTTATAAGTGAGACCATCCAGTTTTTGGCTTTTTCTTTCTGACTTGTTTCTGCTACCATGACTCCTTCCAGCTTGGTTCATGTTATCACAAAGGCATCAAATTTGTCTTTTGCTGGCTGAATAATATTCCATTGTGTAAATATACCATGATTTTTTTTTATTCATTCATCAGTTTGGGGACATTTGGTTTTTTTCCAAATCCCGGTGATTGTAAACAGAGCTGCCATACACATCTGAGTACAGGTGTCCCTTTCATTTAGTATTTTGGGCCACCCAAAAGAGTGTAGATAATTTGCCCTTGCTATTGCCCTCAGTTTGCATGGTGCCTGCTGTTCGCCAGTTTGCAGTAAAAACTCAATGCATGAACAAGTGGGCATTTGTTTCTCGTATTCAGTTCCCCCTGCTATATGCAAAGCTCTATCAGGAGACTGGGAGACACACTGGAGACATGTGACTCTGCAAGCAGGTGCACAGTTGGAACACCACCCTTGGCACAGGTGCCAAGCTTGGGCACAGGTGCACATCCATGTTGGCTGAGAAGGCTGAAGAAGGGCTTCTTTCTTTCTTGTTTGCTTTTAGTGCATTTTGTAATGATATCCCGCCTTTTTCTGGTTGAAGTTTCCCAGCAGGGACCACCCCATAATCCCAGGGACTGTTTGGGGGTTCTAAGTTGTGGTTCACCCTTTTGTAAGGGGGATTTGAATGATTACCTCCTACGTGCACTGTATCATCCCACCAATTCCTTGCCCACTCCACCGTCAATGACCCAGAGCACCTTGGCATCACTCACAAGCACTTAGGATTGTTTGTAACACAGACGTAGAATGACTTCTTCCAGATTTGTAAGTTGCATTATGTCAGTCCTTCCATCTACCCCTTGCAGACTTCACTCTAATACTTATAGTGCCAGGAAGGCTTTTTGTTTTTAAGGGTCTTAGAGATCAGGCTTAAGGAGAAAGGAAGTGCAAGAGAAGTGTGGATCTTTCATCCCCTATTCCACAAGGCTCTGGCTGTGGTTTGTGTTTGCTTTGTTTTCTGCTGGGAAAAATGAGATCTGCCTTCTACAAAAATCCAGCCAGGGCAGAGCGAGCTGTCTGGGATTTTCTGTAATCTAATAGGGCAAGTTTAATGACTCAAGAGAGGCCCGCTGCATCTTGCAGCTCATGGCCTCTGGAAAGATAGACTATGTTAATTTTCTGAACTGGGTCTCTTAGGCTGAATTACATTATTTTGGTCCTGCCTTTCCTGAATGAACTGCAGTTATTTGGGCATTCGGTGTGTCTATCTTACCAAGACAAGGGAATCCTTAAGATTGTAGGGAGCCCTTGCTTTCCAAAAGAGCCTCGTCTCTGGAGAGGAAAATGGCAGAGAAAACAGTCTTAAGTATTTTGGGGTAAAAAGAAATCTGTCTTTCCTGTCATCCCCCCCGCCAAGCCTGTCCTTTTACAGCGGGTCAGTGTTCCTCATTTCTTCAAGAGGTGCTCCAGATTCCTGGACACTGTCCTTGTCTTTTGCTCTCCAGTGCCTGCCTGGCGGGCTGGTTTCATCTCATGGCCACTTGCCGCTCTCAGCTGGACTCGGCCTCTGTCAGGACTCCAGGTGACCATCTTCTGTCTCCTTTGGGTCATTCTGAGCACAGACATTGTGCTAGAACATTCTGCAGCCCCTGCCTACACGTGTCCGACTGCTGCTAGTAACAGCAATAGCAATCAGACTCTTGCTAAGTACGGCTGACGTGAATTTTCTCTTAAGCCTGACAACAACCCCTGGTATTATTACTATTCCCATCTTGCAGATAGGAAACCAAGGCTCAGTAGGCATAAGTGCCCTGCCCAGGCTCACACAGCTACTAAGTGGCAGCCCAGGGAGCTGAAGCCAAGGAATCAAATTCTAGAACCTGCTTGAGGTTGCACTGCCTTCTCACGCGTGAACTAAATGTGGCTCTGCGGCCAATTCCTACTTATGATTTAGCAACACTTGTATCAGCAAACCTCCTGATGCCGCCCAGCCCAGATGAAAACCCTTTCCATTTTCTACTTTACAGCATTTTCCATACACATTCCTGTGGATTTGCTTGTTTGCTTGTCAGTGGCCCCCAGCGAGCTTCTGACTCAGATGGCAGGATCCTGTCTGTCTCTCTTGCCTTTTCATCTCCAAGAGTTGCCTGAAAACTTGGCTTTCAGCAGGAACACAATAGATGTTTGCAGCGAGTGAGCCTCTCGCTGAACTGAGCTCCACTGGAAACCTGGCCCAATTCCTGTGATAGGAAAAGGTTAATTCTCCCCTCACTGATCTTCATGGGGGAAATACTCAGCAGCTTCTTCTTGCCTTGGGATTGCAGAATTATGTGGCTAGACAAGGCTTTCTTGCGGTTAGCAGAGCCTGGTCCTGTGGGTCAAGGCTATCCCTCCAATCAGGCTTTTGCTCACTCCAGCTGTTCACCCCTCCTCCACCTCACATTCAATTCTTGTTTACAGAGAGACAACCAGGAAGTGGCTAGCTGCTCTGCAGAGAGATTCACCCAAGAATTCTCACTTCTCATTTGGTCACCCAGGATCACATAACAGCAGAGCTGGGAGACACGCCGACCTGGCCTTCACTCCCCTGGGCAGACAATGGTAAGCCTGGGAGGCAAGCTTCCGGCAGCTGAGCCAGAGTCCGCAATCCTCAGCTCCTGTTTAAATAACCAGGCTATTGGGTGCTCTTCCAAAGTGATCACGCATAAAACCTTTTTTTTGCCTTGGTCTATGTAGGGATGAACGATTTGTCACTAAAAGCAACGTGTAACTGTTTGTGTACATCAGCAGCACAGGCTCAGGAAAAGGTTTATAAAAATCTTGGTTAGTCTAACAGATTCAGAAAATTGTATTGAGCTTAAGGAATCTTCATAAAGTGCACACATCTATGTAAACAGCCCTTGGGTCCAGAAAGAGCACATGAACCCTGTAAGATTTTACTTGAAGGAGCATGATGCCTTTCATGTTATCACCAAGGTTCTGTAAGATATGTCACAGGCGTGTCATAACCAGGTCTTTTGAAGAGTCCATTAAGATGGCCATTGATAGTCCTGTGTGAGTCCCACACCCTAATACAGTATTGAAAGCCTATATCCCTAAGCTGCTTGCTGGTTTACCTTATTTGCTTGCAAAATTAGCATGTGTTCAGGCTGATATTGTAAAAACCTCAAGTAGTAGTTGTGTGACTCTAACTCACATTCTACATGTGGTGCTCAAATATCAACTTTTTGTTGAGTTGCTACATGGGCTGTTTTCTTTTTAAAAAGCTGGAATCTTGAGTCCATAATTAACCACGTATATGCCCTGAGTGTGTGTGTGTGTGTGTGTGTGTGTGTGTGTGTGTGATGAGTTTGCACAGAGCTCACTGTGTGGTTTTGCTCACTTTTGTTTGCAAATGTTAATGTATTTTGGAGTGTGAGGCTGGCCTTCAGATGTCTAATTGTTGAACCGACCATACATTGGACCTCAATTGTCATTATATCCAATTCCACAATTACCTAACAAAGAATTTTATTCCCCATGTAAAATAGAATTTCATTCTTCTCCTCGAGTCCCCCTAAGCCTTATCTGCTTATAATAATTATATTCCCCATGTATTCCCCACTGCCCAGAGGTTAGGATAGTTTTTTTCTGAGACTAGGTCTCGCTATTTTTGCTCATGGAACCACAGGCTCACTTTGCCTGTGGTACCCTGGACTCAAGCAACCCCCAGCCTCAGCTTCCCAGGTACCTGGGATTACAGGCGTGCACCACCACGCCCGGCTATTTTTGGGGGGGACTAGGTCTCACTATGTTGCCCTGGGTGGGTCTTGAATCACGATCCCCAGTCCCAACCGTGCTCTATACGCTGGGGCTTACAGGCACACGCCACCGTGCCTGGCATAGGATAAATTTTTAATCTAAAATATTTTCTCTGTTCCAACTACTAGAGTTGTTGGAGTAGATAGACTTCTATCTATAACAAGAATAACAGACATTTGGGGGATGAAATTTCTGTCTCAAATTGGACCAGAACATCAGTTTATTTGAAAGGCCATTATGCTACAATGGCCATTTTCATTGCATAGTTCAATTGCTATAACAGTCATTGGGCAATTTTTTGAAAGCTCTCATGATCTAAAAGTTGCTTAGCCCAACAGATTTTAATAACATCTACCATCGTAGGAGAGCTGTTTTTCCCATTCGCTATCTCCACCCAAGGATAAAATTCATCCAGTTATTCAGAGCAGAGGCTCAACTAAGTCCAGAAAAGAAAAGTTCTTACCTGTTTTAAACTCAGTTACCACTATCTAGAATAGCCCCTTCAGCAAGTGACATACTAATCTATTTAATTAACATGCATTGTGCTTTCCTCAAGGCCAAGCTGGTCCAATTATGCGCTCTAGCTAATTTTACCTTTTTTCCTTTTTGTATTTGGTTCAGCTTCTTCTCAACTCCCCCTTCGCCTTATCTGCTTATAACAAAAGCTCCATAGGAGATGAGCAGTGGTGTGATGAAATTAAATAGAATGTCACAGAAAGGCCTGGGAGTTTGAAAGGTACTTCTTCATTTCAACAGGGACAGCTTGGAGAAGTTGATGGGCAAGTGGTTATCTTGTTGACTTGCCATTGTCAGACACCATTTTTCCTGACACAGGAACTACACCTAAGAGGGATCACTCTTGAGCATACGCAGTCTCCAGTCAAACACTGTTTGTCCCGTTGACGCCGCCCAAGTCGGCCAGGACTGTTAATGTTGTTGTGCATTTAGGCATGCATGGTTACCACAGCAACGGCAACCTCATCATTCCTTCCAGCCTTCTATGCTGCGAGCATCTGCTGAGAGTCTTACGGAAGTGTCAAAGCTTCTCTCCTTCCTGTCACAGATTGAACCTCTTGCTTGCTCTCCTTAGGAGCTACATATTTATCAGAAATCCCTAGAGAGAGAGGAGACACTTTGCTGAAGCCAAGGGAGATGTCTAAATGAAAATGAAGGCTTTTGTTTGCCAATGGCTGCTGCAACAGACTTCAGAGAAGGTGGTTTGGAAGTATGGCAACTGTTAAAAATCTTAGTCAGCTGAAATAGGAATAAGTCCTTGGTGAAGTTTATGGCCAGTCTTTGACATGGGGTGACCAGAACATTGAGTGCCCTGCTTCAAACTGTAATTATAAATCCCAGCCCAAATTCCCAGGGGGTGCAGCACAGGGTGTGGTCTCTAGTCAACTATTTTTTGTGGTTCTTCTCCTTAAGAACTGTATAGTTTTCAGAGAATGTGTGTTTTAGAGGGACATGCTTCCTCAGTGGTAACTCTCTTCTAGTCGTGGGCTGGTGGTGAAAGCTTCCATGTTTTCAAAAACTTGTTGGAACTGTTAAGCAATCACCTTCTAAGCTCTGTTTGATGAGAACCCTTATTGCTGATCCTGTCTGAATTGATCTCATCTGTGATTACAGTCAGGGCTGGAGGAGGGTAACAGCTGATAGATTACTTGTTAGTTGGACGAAAGGAGTGGAGACAGGGCAGTCTGCCATAGCAGTTGAGAGAAGAGAGCTCAAGCCCTGGAATAAGCTTCAGTTGAAACGTCAATGTAAATGTTAGGGCATCTGATGAGTAAGTTTATCAAAACATCATTACAGGTTTCCTACTCCTTTTGTCATTATTCTGATCAAGATGATCAAGAACAGATTTCTGTATTCATTTCTGCAGAGAAGCTTACTCATGCCTCTTCAAAATTCTCTTACCTAATGATACCTATTGTTCAATCATAAGTAATATTTAACAGTAAAATCTTTTACTTGAACTGAATTATCTTTGAGAATTCAACTTGGGATTCTCTAATGGTGAAGTAATTATGACTTCCCACCTCTCAGTTTTGAGAAGTAACTTCTAGGTTGAATCCTATTCTTAGGAGAGAAAGTTTAGTCTGGGTTCTCTGACTTCTTCAAGACAGTTGTGTTCTGAAGGCTTCATTTTCATTCATCTTGGTGGGTATTTTCAAGACTAATTTTTGTAGAACTCTCAATTCCAACCATACTTTCTACATTCTTGTTACCTCCCCCCCATTTATCAGAAATGAATTATTCTCTTTATTTTTTTTTAATTCCCTAGGAGCATAAGGTCATAGTATTTTGCAGCAGGGGAAGACCTCCCATCCTCTCATGCGTTTGTCCTTACAACTCGCAGTGCTTAACTGTGCTTTCTAAAACCTGTTAACATGGACATGTTACCAGCTGAGCACACATTTTAGTGCACACAGTGTGGGAAACAGTCCTGAATTACAAATGAGTTTTCCAACTCCTAGTTCCAGCTTTGATTTTGATTCATGAAAACCCTAGACATGTATCTTATTTTTGCTAGGGCTCAGCTTCTTTTTCTATAAGTGAGAATAACCTTCTCTCATAATTTATTATAAAGATAAATTAAATAATGTATATAATGACTGCCTGGAAAGTAGGAGGTGCTGTCTCTCTCTCTCTCTTTCTCTCTACCTCTCTCTCTCTCTATCTATCCATCATCCATCCATACAACTTGGAAAGTAGGCTACGGACTTAGTGATCTGTGTTGCCTATCTCCAGAGCACATTAGACTCCTAGCTTTAGTTGTTGCCTTGGCAAGTAAATCCACTGCAAAAATGTCCATTTACCTTGCCCAAACAAGTTCATCCCCAGACATCCTGTAGAAGTGTTCATACATGTGTAAACAGCATGTGAAAACTAAAACACTGTCAATGCAAAAGCACCTTCATCTCTTAGCAATAGGACACTGGTTAAGTAAATATCCGTATAGTGGAACACACTGTTACTATAAACAAATAAAGTGGATGTATTCTGTAATTGTGTGAAAATATATTTACATATAAATTGTATGAAAAATATAACCCTATAATATATAACCCTATAAAATGGTTATACTGTATAAAATGGTAAACTACACATATAAAATATAACCATATAAAAGGGCATAGTATACAATCTCATTTATGATTTAAAAACATGCTTAGAAAAAAAGACATTGTGAATATATTTGTTTGTAAACCTGTTACCCCCCTCTTACACTGAACTAGCCCCTCTCTTTATACCAAGTAGAGCAGAGAGCAGAGGTTAAGAAGTGGGTTTTCTCATGACTTCAAGTCCTGGCACAACCACCAACTGCTTGTGTGATTGTGAGCAAAAGAGCAAAGCTTTCTGTGCTTCATT
Organism: Uropsilus gracilis; assembly: GCA_004024945.1. Lineage (NCBI taxonomy): Eukaryota > Metazoa > Chordata > Mammalia > Eulipotyphla > Talpidae > Uropsilus > Uropsilus gracilis. Next base: position 9,925 of record PVHY01005169.1, on the reverse strand, counting down.
TTCTCTTCTCTAAAGTGGATTTGACAGTTTTACCCAAATCAAATCATCCTTAAATGCATAGAAAGAAATTGAGAAGAACACACTTGGCATCCTGAGACTCAGGAAAGTGCTGAATGCTTTTATGAAGTTAGAATATACTGCAGTCTACTTGTTGCAGGTTTTCAAACCTTGTTTTCTAACTGTGGGGACTCTAAGAATCATCTCCATGTCTTAAAATGACTGTAGCAAGCTAGGAACATGCAGACACCAAAGGTACTTGTTTTAAAAGAACCATTTCATATTGTCTAGCAAAAAAACAACTTTGAAATTTTCTGTTGTTCGTTCATTAGTTTACTGATAAATTGCTCATTCATTCAACAAATAGCTGTTGCGTATCTAATGTAGTCCAACTGTCGTGGGTCGTGGTCTTTGGTAATCATGGAAGACTTGTAAAATATCTGATCACAGCGTTCTTTCCGGCTGTAGATCTGAACTAGTATAAAGCCTGGCCCCTGATCTTGCCTAGACTTTATGCTGTCTACTTCGAAGAATGCTCTTTAGTAACTCAGATGAGATCTAACAGAGGAAACCAGGGGGCCTTAGGGAGCCTGACAGGGGATGACACAGATTGTCCTGCACGCCTGGAGCCAGACTGCCTGAGTGGGAGCTAAGCCTCACCACTCCTCAGGCAGGTAGTATTGGGCAAAGTATTTGTTCTGCCTTCTCTGTTGAAAATATTCATTTCCTATTCTGCTGAATGGAGACTCTAAGGTGATGGCCTGGGGTTGTTTTGAAGCAATAATACCCTTCAAGTACCTAGTGCTGTGGTGAATATATCTCAGCATTCAATAAATGGTAGCTATTATTACTATTTTTAAACCAACCTTATCAAGACTAAAGTAGCAGTCTACCATTATAGGGGTCCCTGGGCCAGATAAAGGTGGAGATGTAATATGATTTTAGGAGATAGCGAATGGTAAGAATCAGAGATAGTGCAATTGACTGACTGAAGAACTCTTAAGATTTTAGATTCAAAATTCTCTATCTGTCCTTCTCTTGCTCCTCCCATTCTCCACCCACCCATCCATCCGTCCATCCACCCACCACCTATCCATACATCCCCCCCTTCATCCTTTCATCCATTCATCCTATAAATATTTATTGAGCATTTGCTACCAGGAGCTATTCTAGTGACGGTTGTGACTATAATACCTTTGCCCTAGTGAGTTTCCTATTTTCATAGCAGAAACGGGGCCATCGGGTTGGCCCTTTGATCCCTTGTGGGAATCCTGTTCTAGTGCACCAAGGAAGCCCCTCCATCCTCTGTTTTGATATACTTAGGGGAAGTAATTCATCAACAGGAGTAGCACCTTTTCTTCTTGGGAAGTTGGGAATGTGATGGTCTTTGAAAAGTAAGTCTGTGTATTGGAAATACTACTGAGCTCTCAATAAAGTGAATCCTGTTTTGTAAGACAGCGTCAAAGAGAGCCTCGAGGCTCAGTGTACAAATGCTGGTCAATACCAGCTTGTACGGAAAGGACACGAGAAATGGCGAGGGGGCCTCCAAGCCATAAAGAAAGCATTGGTGGCTTTCGGTTGGTTGTTTTCTCTGGCGTCACTATGTGAAAACCCATAGCAGGATGAGGTATAGTTGTGAAGGGTGATGTGGGACACCGGCTCCCAGTGCACATAGGGGCTGTGCTCTCATATCTGGCTTCCTCTCAGCTATGTCTATCGAACTCATTACCTCATGTCATCTGCTCTCTCTGCTGACACTCTCCCTCAGGAGGCCGCCAACCTTCCCTCCAGGGAGGTCACTGAGGATTGCAGTGCTTTGCTTCATGCAAACAGCCCTCCTGGGAGGGAGCCTTCACTCTCCCTGCTGTGTGGCTAGATTGAGGCGCCCCTGAGACTTGGCAGCAGGACAGTGCCAAGCCAAGCTTCCAGAACCAGACAAAGGCACAGATTTTTATCTGAATTTAATTCTTCTTTCAGAAGCACTCATTGCTGCTTACTTCTTATTTGAATTTAATCCCACTGATCACAATTTTGTTGTGTGACTCCATCTAGTAACATACACATCAAGGGCTTTTGGTCCTTGGCTCACTGACAGAACTACAATGATCTGAGAAGACTCACCCGTGCCCTTCAGACAAGGAAGCAGAGCCCAGGGAAGTCAAATGGCCAGCCAAGGTCAAGTGGGCAGCTGGTGAAAGCACTGGGCTGGAGAGGAGGTGACCAGCATCAGGCAGTAGCCCTGCCACCACACTATCATGTTTTCATTAGCAAGAGGAAAGTCTCCTCAGAAATGAGCTAAAACATAGCCTAGGATAAAGCTCACAAGTCATAGGTAGGAGTGGAGAGGCTTCTGCTACAAGTTTTCGTTTTAAGTAGCCTCTCTCCGTGTTGAAATGAAAGTCTACTTTCCGCGGGAGTGGCTTTGAGCTGTGTTCTGCTGAGCCGTGTGTACCTGTACGCCGAGGGATGACATCAGCGTGGCTCCCTGAAGACTTTGATAGGCTGCCTCCTCTCAGGTTTTATTTTGGAGTAAAAATAATCTGTGGTGGTTTTGGTTTTCCTGGTTTTATGAGCTGGGGGAGGCAGCCAGAGGCCACCGTCTCCTGACGTCCTATGTGGTCATTATCCGTAATCCACTCAGACCACAGGGAAGACCACTGACTGTCAATCACCCTCCAGGGACTGGCCATGTGGTCGTCGCTGGGGAGGGCGAGGGAAGGCGTGAAGGCGAGTTACACTGACCAAAATATTTCTTCTGAGAGCTCTCATGCTTGCAATGTGCACTCATCCCTGGAAGACAGCCACGTCTTCTATTTTAAGGCTCCGTGTCCCTTATGTCGCACTGCTGCTCTCCTTATTCTGCTGGGTGGTACGGCGTGGAGAAGAGATGAAGAGAATGGGCCCTGGAATTGAGCTTCAAATCCTAGCTTTCATTTCAGTCATTTTGTGATGATGGGCAAATGACTTCACCTCTCTGCGTACGTCTGCCATCTGGAAAGTCTCAACACCTCAGGTGACTGCGGCGAGGTGTAGGTAGCTGCTGGGCAGATGTGCCCGTGTGCTGAAGCCTCGCAATGAACATCGCTGCTAATCCCTCCTGCCATGTTGCCCATTGTTGTGAACGCTGGCTCCATGACTTGGGAGATGAGACTGGCTTAGGCATTTCCTTTCACACAACCCCAGGCTCTTGGGGGAGCCCCTGTACCCCAACTCACAGCATAACATGGAAACAAGAATTTGGTTCAGCCTCTGTTGGAAGCCATGGGTGGGAAAAAGAACGGCCAGAAAAGATGGAGACTGTCCAAGACAGAGTTGTAGATGGGGACTCGGTGAGCATGTGCTGAACCACATTAGTGGGTCCAACTCCCTTAAATACGCTGGTCAAGGAATGGTTACAATTTCTGTAATAGGGAAGGAGAAAAGATCCTGTGTTATGTAGCACACGGGGTAGGAGGATGGGGGGTTCATTACCTAGCAGAAAAACACCTGTGGGGTAAACAGGGAACATTTCAGGGAAATGTCTCTCTGATAGGACAATCTTAGAAGGTTAGGGGGCTGCCATTGCAGATAAGAAGACTTTCCAGAGATCACAGAGATGTGAAATTTATATATAAATAAATTATTTAAAAAAAAAAAAGACTTCTCTAGTGTGCCAAAGATGGAGAGACTAGATGAAGGTGTTCCTTTATCTAAGGCATATCTCTTATCTATTTTCAGCGCCCCACAAGCCTCCTCATTCAGCAGTGAAATGGGGGCTCAAGGCAAGTGCACCCAAAATTCCCAAGGAGCTTATGATGCCAGCACCCTCTCCCTTGACCTGGTGCTCTTCCAGTCATTCCTTTGGGGACTCAAGACCTTGCCAAGTATCCCTGATTTTACTAACAATCTAAGAACTTCAGGGTTGGCAGGCAGACATTTCCTGACAAGTCGCCTTTGGGCGGTGGCCATCCCAGCGGCTGTAGCCTGTGCGTTCTAGTGTGTCTCGTGGGGCTCAGTGTCAGCACAGAGAGGGTGCCTTTTGGGGCTGCTGGTGAAAGACGCTACATTGCCTTCCAGGCCCCAGGATGGATTGTGCAGGTCCCAGCACTTAATAATTGCCCACCGGTCTCTTCTCTCTCTGTTCCTGCCAGTGAAATTCACAGTGGCAGTTTTTCTGTCTTAAACTGTGAATGTCTTGTCTCACAGCAAGTTCTTCACTCCCTTGCCTTCCTCCTCTCGCTCCCACTCAGATCCCAGAATGGCAGGTTGAGCAGATTGTCTGCTCTCAAGTACCTGCCGTTGACCCGCAAGATCCTCTTTCTGTTCTGCACACTGACCATGACAGATACACAGCAGAGCCAGCCTCTGCTCGTCACTCTAAAAACATCCTGGGTTTCCATCCCTGGGTCACCGGCTGTTAGATCTCTTCTTGATTTTTGCTGAATCCTCCCAGCCTAACCATTCCATTACTAAGAAGGGCTCCCACCCCCACTAATAAGTGGTCTTCTGTTCCTTAGAATGTTCAAAGCACATATTAATGCGAATATGGTTCTCCATGTGTCTGGAGAGGTTCTAGCTCCCTAAGAGCCTTCAGTGATGCCTCTTTTATCCCCAAAGCATTTAGCAGCGTGCTCTCCATTGCAGGATCTCAGGCCTCCTTGAACAAATGCTGATGGGTTCATAGGTTTGGGATAAGGACTTATAGCTTTTTAAAAAAAAAACCTTCCAAAGTGAAAAGTTCTTTCTCCTTAATAATGACTTACCTGTGGTCTGTCAGTGGCAGCTATGCCAAGGTTTTTGGAAGCGTGGGCTGTGCCCAGTCATTTTTAGAATTTGACTTTCTAGAAGTCTGATGGGACACATTTTCCAAATTAGTCAATTAAAATGGATTGCATGTTTTTTTTTTTTTTTTTTTTTTTCTGGTGGTAAACCCTCGACAGACAAGTCCAATGGAAAAATGCAAGTCCAAGTTTAAGGACCTTGAAAAGTGAAACTGAGTAAAAGAGACCTGAGACTTTCACTTGTTCACCCTCTGGCTCACCAGTTAGCCAACATGTCTCTGCACTGGGTTCCTCCACATCGGGAGGAAACACAGTTGTGTATTTTATTCCTGCAAAATCCTGTGGAGCTCTCCCCCAGAGCCCTCAGCTCCTGCGAGCTGTTGGTTAAAATAATGATCAGAATTAGTTTGTGTCCATGGAGTCAAAATCGGTGTTTGTTGAAGCTCAAATACCTTATCTTCCAAGTCAGGAGACAAATGAAAGAAGACCAGGATGAATTCCTATACACCTGCACATGAGCTGTCTCGCCTCCATTTTGTTTGCTTTTTAAATTTTGCCCTCAGAATAATAGGCGAGTCCTTCTGTGGATAATTAAAACACATGTAACTTGAACTTCGTGGACCAAGAACTATACAGAGGAGCTCACTAGGTGATGTTTACTTTTTAGCCTCAAAATGTGAGATCAGTTCCTCTCAAGCTGCATTTTTTTCCTTTCCTTCCCTTTCCCTTTCCCTTTCCCTTTCCCTTTCCCTTTCCCTTTCCCCTTTCCCCTTTCCCCTTTCCCCTTTCCCCTTTCCCTTTCCCTTTCCCCTTCCCTTCCTTTCCTTTCCTTTCCTTTCCTTCTCAGTTGCAAAGATGAAAGTAGCCTGGATTGGGGAAGACAGGCGTGGGGGATGAGGAAACCATCATGGTTTTAGTATATAATATACTTTGGCCTATCATCTGTAAGGACATTCGAACGTGTCTTTTGGGAGGCCTTGGAGTACAATTCTAATTCCCCCAGTTGGGGCAGAGAAAAATGGCCACCAACATTCCTCTCACTGCTGTTTATGAAGCACTTTGGTTCTTCCCTCTGAGTCGGTGTGACGTGCTGCTCACTCACGACATGCCCGCTCACCCCTTGACTGCTGACCACAACTATATACAGTTGTTAACCTTGGTACGAGGCTTTGGCTAATTATTACTTCAGGTAAGAAAGGGTGGAGGAGAAAAGGACTCCACAGAAACACGTTTTCTGTTGAATCGCAGAGCTTTTCAAGAGCCTGTCTCTTGACCATCAGACATACCTGCGAGTCCAGCTCTGGCCAAAGATTTGTGTTTGTGTCCAGGCTGAAAGGCCTTGGATCTGCGGGCTCGCTTTCCACCACAGGTGCCCCGGTGCCATTTGAGAAATGTTGTGACCCTTTGACTCTGCTCAGAGACTTCTGGGCAGCTTGAGAAGCTTTGAAATCCAGTACAGAATGAGGAACAAGAGCATGTCCTGAGCTGGGCGTGGTGGCGCATGCCTTTAAGCACAGCCCTAGAGCGTGGCTGAAACTGGGAATTGCTTGAGTCCATGGGTTCAAGACCAGCCCGGAGCAACATAGCGAGACTTAGTCTCAAAAAATAGCTGGGCGTGGTGGTGCGTGCCTGTAATCCCAGCTACCTGGGAGGCTGAGGCTGGGGATCGCTTGAGTCTGTGGTACCCCAGGCAACGCGAGCCTGTGTTCCCCAGGCAAAAAGAGTGAGACCTAGTCTCAAAAAAAAAACCAAAAAAACACGTTCTTCTGGGTCAGCACCCTAACACACAGCCCCCTTCACTCGCGTTGGCAACCAACAGGGTCTCAGTAGCTCTTTTTCTTCTGCTCTCACAATGCATTATGACATCACGAATGGTTACCATGGAGGTCATTGTCATGATGTGGTAACATGGAACTCAGGTGTGGAGAAACTCCGCAGTCAGAGCAGGTCTTTGAGAGAGAGAAATCCCCTTTCATTCCACCTTCTGCAGGAACAAAAGGGTGAAGCAGGAAAAGAGGGGGGAGAGTTGCCAATGTAAATATACTGAGGGAACATTAGCTTTGGACCAGGCATGCTTTTTTTGTCAATGCCTTGCCCAGCATCTGGGACAGCCACTGATTTATTTCTCTAAATTATATTTCAATCACGTATCTTGTAGTTCTAGTATGGTCTGAAAAATAACTTTGAGGTTCTTCCTTGGGAAAAAATATATAACTTGTGATAGGAAACGAGAACAAGGTATCGTGAAGTCCAATGAGGAGAGGGAAATCTTTTGAGTGAGGCACCAAGAAGCTCAGAGATGATATGTTTTTTTGCCCAGTTGGGCTTGGAGGGGAGGGGGGAGAAGGGTGGCTGCAATCTGCAAAGCACTACAAAATAAGATACAACGGAGCTGACAGTGCAGCCAGCCTGGCTTGCTGCTGGTGTTGGACAGGCTAGGGAAATGAGACTGCAAAAATCCACAGGGAATGCTTTCCCCTCCATGTTAATAAAGACCCATCCATTTCTTCCTTGAGACGGAAGGTGATGGGGGGGTGAGGGTAGTGTTTGAAGGAAACCATTCAGAATCCGTTGTCTTGGCCTGGAATAATCAATGTGATTACTGCTTGTTTGGAAGCTTTGTCTTCTCCTGGAAAGGACGCAGGGCTGGCAGGCTGAAGTAGTGTGGTGGCTGGTGAGGGAGGGACACTGCCAGCCAAGTGCAGGGAGGCAGAGCTCCCCCAGACACTGGATTCCTGTGAGAGACCTGGGTTCCAGGGCTAGCTTTGCCACTGCTTTTTCTCTTCGACCTTTTCCAAAACCCTTCACTGCTCTGTTTTCTCATCCCTTTCATTCAGTGAGGTTGAAATCAGGTCCAAAAAGAGGAGGGGCAAAAGCCTCCAACTTACAAACCACAGGTCCACTTCATCCACATGTAGCAGTTGCCATTCAAAATGCAGTTTAACAACAGGGTTTTATTAACAAGGGAGTTCAACAGGGAAAATGAAAAGTCCTTAAAGTCACAAGTGGCAGTCATCTCACCCAGTCACCATTCTCAGTCCCAAAGGTCCCAAAGACACAGTCCAAGATGGTGCCCTTTGCCCCTCCAAAACTGAGGCAGGCACTCTGCCAAGTCCAGTTCTTTCTCCAGCATCTTCTCTTTGCTTCTCCAGTGTTCCAAGCTGCTCTGCTTCTCCAAGGTGTTTCAAACTTCTTCCACAATTGCTGATGCACAAATCAGCTTTCCAAATCCCTGGCCATCACCAGGTACCAGCTTACCATGCCACCTTGCTGCAGTGCCACACTCTCCACACCAACCACTCTTCTGCCAGACACCATGGCTCCTTGTCACCTCCAGCTCACTCGTCCAGGGGGCTTTTGCCCAGCCTGGTCACTCAGGCTACTCTTTACCCATCTGCCATTCTCTTCTCTCCATTCCCCAAAAATTCCCTTTCTCTAGTCCCTGCTCCTTGACTTTTTATCCCCCCTGCTTCTGGCCCAACTTCCTATTCCAATGCCTCTTCTGGCAGTTTAACTGCCACCACCCCAGGGGGAGGGGCTAACTACCACTGCCCAAGAGGGGAGGGGCACCTAGTTAACTGCCACAACCCAAGGGGGGGAGGGTCACCCACTATTGTAAGAACAGATAGGTTGGACATAAAATGAATTTTGAGATGGGTTATAAATGCAGGGGATTGGAACTTATCACTTGTTGATCACACGTCAGCACAAAACTATTTACTTGTTTCATCGTTCAGTGGATTATCAGTCCATGTGGGCACTTAGGAGGGCATTTGTGCCCTCGCCAGTCATCCAAGGAAGGCATCACATTGGGGAAAGGAGACAGAAATAAGAATCTCCAGAGAAACCAAGCTTGTAGGTTCTCTCCATGGAGAGATCTTTAGCTCTTTTTCTGTCTCTGCGCCTCATATCTATTTACCCAACCTGATATTGGGTGGCAACGCAGTTGAGAATTTTATTGGTGCCAAAATACCCTGGTGGGTGGGGTCTGAGAGAAAGACCCTCGAGAAGTGAGAAGCATCAAAAAGCAGATAAAAATAAAAAGGAGGAGGGTGAATCCCACCCACCAGCAGGCAGCTGCCTGAGGGCTACCTGCACACCTGGGTCCCTAGCCATTCAAGCTCCCTTGCCAGCAGGGAGCAAAGGGGGTGAAGGTTCTTGGGTAAGCCCCCTGAGCCAGATAAGCCCTGGAGGGAGGACAGGGTGGGGGTTATGGTGGCTCCACCCACCAGCAGGTGGCTGTTGCACAGGGCAGCCATCTGCAGCCTGGATCGGCAGAGCCATGTTGCCCCCTGATCCTAGCCCAAGGGGAGCATGGAAGGGCGCATGCTCAGTCATCTGGGCCACCCCCATGCTGGTAGGTAATGGCACACGGTTGAGTGGGGGTAGCCCCTTCCATTTCGCTCTCCAGCTAAACTTCAGGAGGAGCAAGAACATGCGCAACACAAACCCCATCATAGAACAGGTGCAGGGTCATGCAAAAATCCAGCCCACAAGCCTGAGCTGGACACAGCAGATGGACAACTGAGAGAACCATTGTATGGGAGACAAGAGAAACAACGTAGAGACACGATGTCACAAAGCGCACTTATGCGCTCATTGGGCCGGGAAAACCTGGGAGCTCGTTTTGGAGATGCCTTCTAGGAGAGTAACACCCCCTCCCCACACAACGGGAGAGGAGAGGAAGACCAAAGATGGGGTAATCGGCCCCACATCAAAACTGCAAACTGAGGCAGAGGAGATGATCTACAAAGGCCGTTCACAGACACCTGTGTTCACAGAGAAACTTCTTCACTGATACTGACTGGGGGCAAGACCCCCCCTAAATCTAACACCAGAGCCATAAGGTAAAGCAGCAAAGCAGTGGAGATGGGATTGGAGAAGACGGCCTGCACCAAGAAAACATGGACAGATCACAGATGAACACAGACTGGCTGCCCAACGCAAACTTAAGACTGAAAACCTACCAGCAAGGCTCACCTGGTTCCAACAACACAGTCCCTCACACAGGGAAAGGACACTGCCACAGGAAAGAGACAAATGGACTTAACACAGACTAACAACAAAGAGCAGGGGTTGAGAGAATGGAAGGGGCACTGGAGGGAGGAGGGAGGGGAGGTTTCCCAGAAACCACTTACAGAGGTTGAATCTAAAGAACAAAATAAATA